>CAKNWW010071902.1:0-12935 GCA_932074435.1 Andricus kollari
TTTTTAAAACTTACTTTTTTGATCTAAAGTGCAAAAGTAATAACTTGAAAATCATTGATTAAGCACTTCCATCTCCATGTAAGGGGAACAACTTCATTTTGAAGACAATTTTATAAGATTATGTCAACTTTACGGATACTAATAATCGGTCAAATTGAACTAATAGAAATAGTTCCAAGACAAAAAAACACGCGAAATGCGAGTGAAACATACGAGCGTCAATGTGGACAGAATGAATGAATCGTAAATTATTACAGATTATTATTATTATCAGTTATTATTATTATTATGAAATATATTACAATTATACAATAATTTGTTACACTATAATTAGAGAACAATTATTATTGGAAAATGGTTATTGGACATGAATTTGCAATTATTTGCCAATCTAAATATTACAAAGAGAAATCGCTTTAATCTCAAATGTACACGTATTAATCATATCACAAATGGATATGATTATGTCAGGCTAAAGAGCAAATTACAATTAGTGGTTTGAGTTGAGATTGCTAATTGGAATCACGATATCTCTTCTAGTATTTGTAAAATAAATATGAATATATTCTGGGGCGGACGCATTGACAAATTTATCATATAGGTATAACAATAAAAACATGGAAAGCATTTTATAAAATTAAAAAACAGGAACGATTCCAGACGTTAACAAAATAATCCTGATTTGCGTTTTGTGGATGAGTTCATTATTTATTTGTATGACGAATTTTATAATGAAAATATGATTTTAACAAATTCATCTAGAATTACAACTACACAGAAAACCATTGGTGTCAAAGGACCCTACACCAAATAAATAGAAAATGGGTTTTATATACCACTTCGATTTTAATAACTTTTAATTGTTGAATTATTATGTTTCAATCAACTGTATTTTATTATATAGTATTACTAGTTTTTACGCCTATGACCTTTAGAAAGGTTGCTACGCATGCGCCAAGGCATCAGTCTTCAGGTAATGTTCTCAATATAACCAATGCTCATTTCTTAAGATGGAGACGGAGGGTGCACACTCCGTCATCCCTATCAATTTAATTTTTGATTTTTTAATTTTTAACATAACTGTTATTTGATTTTCCAAATTCTAATAATCAATAGTATTATTTAACTTTTACAAACTTCGTCATCACGAAAGGTAATTTACAATCTATGAGAAACTTATTTTATACAGTTATTAACTTAGCATTTATACTCATAAATACGTATTTATTTTCAATTTCGCATACTTTACATATTATAGGTCTAATTATTTTTGAAAATGAGCATCACCTTTATATTGAGAATGATTATTTTTAATATATCTTTTGAAAACAAAATTTTCGATTTTATCTCCATCTACGAACTATCTGCGAAAATTAAAGGTATTATAATCTACTTTTGTATCAATTTTACCATTATTCTTTATATATTTACTTACATAGTATGTTTATATTTATTATTATTCACATTTTCACAATAGATAATCTGATGAGGGAATCGGTCTGATTCCGAAACGTCATTGTTTTTTACAAATTTCTGAATAAATGGTCTGGAAGAAGTCGACGAAATAAGGTTTTTTCCTTAAAAATTCCTAATTAATAATTCCCAGACGTTAAATCAAGAATATTTCATCCTGAAATTTCTATTCGTAGAAAAATTAGTTTATTATTGAAATTTTATCCTTATCAATAAATGTTTGTTAGATTTGGCTAAATACCTTACATTTTTTAGTTCAGACTCAACGAAAAAAAAAATGTTGTACCCACTAACTTGACAGATTCACGATTTTATGTATACATGATGTTTTAGGGTTGTTTTAACAATCCTCAAAGATCAAATCCTCAAATCGAGGAAACCAAAATTTCCAAAATCTAAAACCACGGGAGTTTTTTTTATTTGACTGTTAGAATCAAAAATAATTTAAAAATAAGTGAAGCAAGCGTCCCCCACCAGCAAAAGTGTTGTGATTTATTGTAAGGCTTGTTTTAACATCCCTTAAGGATTGTGTGCATTCGATTATAAGACACATCAAGTGTCTACCTTCAAACTCGACATTAGGAAAAACCGGCTGAACTCGGGAGATGGTTTTCTGCCGTTTTCCTAATCCCTGGCCAAACGTTCAGGCAAACGCGAGTACTTCCAATAAAGTCGGATGCAGCGGCGGGTTATCACTGGTTGTGATCAAAACAATACAGTGATTCTCAGCCCACCTTAGTGAAGAAAAAATGTTCTCAGGCCAATCACCAGTGAAGTGGACTCATCTGACGGTATGCATCTCATGCTAAAGGACTTAAATGATACTTTATTACTTTAGCAGTGAGAAGGACCCATGTGTACGCCTCCGCTTCAACAGTACAGTAGGTTATACCGTACTGATATTGGTACCTAAATAAACCTGCCTGAAAATTCAATAATAATAATAATAACATCCCTTAAAGATTGAAGCAAGGAAATCAATATTTCCTAAGAAGAAAAATCATGGGAGATTTTTCGACTAAATTATTGAGATCGGAAATGACTTTAAAACGGTTTTGGAAAAAATTTTCAAGCTAGAAAGATCGTTGAATTTATTTTAAGGGTTATTTAAACATCCCGGAAACATTCAAGCAAGGAAATCGATGTTTTGAAAAAATCAAAACCACGGGACATTTTTTGATGAAACTATTAGGGTAAAATATCCCTAAAAATAAAGTGCAGGAAGCGCCCCCTACCAGGAAATGTATTTAAATACATTGCAAGGGCTGTTTTAACATTCCTTAAAGACTTAAGCAAGGAAATAAAAATTATCTAACAACCAAAATCACAGAAGATTTTTTTATTACACTATTTAGGTCGAAAATCAGTTCACAATAAACGTGGAAAATCTATCTTAGTAGAGAAAGTCGTTAAATTTATTTTAAGTCTTGTTTTAACATCCCTTGAATATTCAAGTAAGGAAATCGATATTTCTAAAAAGTAAACTCATGGGAAATTGGTTGATTATACTATTAGGGTCGGAAATCACTTTACAATAAATGTGTATCAAACATAGAAGGTAAAGTCGTTGCATTTATTTTAAGCGTTGTTTTAATATCCACTAAACATTCAGGCAAGGAAATCGATATTTCCACAAAACCAAAGGCACAAGATCTAACCTATAACTATAGCCACCCTTCGATCAGGCGCGGTACCAGAGAAGGGCTTTAGGGGGGGGGGTCCAATAATTACTTTTGAAATTGACAGCAGCTGCTGTCAATTTTGAAATTGACAGCAGGTGACGTTTCGTATACCCCCAGTCTGAGGCAAACAATACCTTGTGTAGTGGTACCATTCACATTACAAAGATTAATTTTTGTTGCAGGGAGATGGTACCCTAAAATTAGCGTTAGATTCACACTTTGTTTTTTTTTTCTGTGAGAGTGCCACTGCCAGTATTGGGAATACATTGTAACATTGATATACATTACCAGAGAATTTGAACGTAACTACATGATATAAAATGGGCGATAAATTTGACAAGTAGACGCTTAAAATTGATGCCCTGTCTAGGACCATATTTAAGGAGGAAATTTGCTTTCCAGTCTCGCATATAATAAAATTTTTAAAAAAATAAAAAATTTTAAATCTTATTTGAAAAATTCGAGACTGGTGATTAGGGAGGTGGGGGGGGGGGGGGGGAGCTGCCGCTCCCACTAGATCCGCACTTGACTTGGATACAGCAGTAGAAATACGACACTTTAGGATATCATCAGCAAACTAACAATAAACCCACGTTTAATGTGAACTGATTTTCGACCCCAATAGAGTAAAAAAAAAACTTGTTATTTTAGTTGTAAAGAAATGTCGATTTCCTTACTTTAAAGGCTAAGGGATGTTAAAACAACCCTTAAAATAAATGACAACACTTTTCCTGGCAGGGATTTGTCCTGCACTTATTTTTAAGTGATTTTAATTCCAACAGTTATATCAAAAAATCTCCCGTGGTTTTGGTTATTTGGAAATGTCGGTTTCCTTGATTGAATTTTTTAGGGGTGATGAAACCACCCCCCAACATCCTATATACACAAAATCGTGAATATTTCAAGTTCATCGGCACAAAACTTTTATTTTAGTGGGTCGGATGTACAAAATATGAGGCATTTAGCCAAATCCAACAAAAATCTTTTGAGAAGGATACCATATCGATAATAGATGAATTTTTCTATTAAAATACATGTTAAAATTGGAAGTTTGACAATCGTTTGAGAAAAAACTGTTCATTTTTCTAATTATTTTCTTTAGAGTTATTGATCCGTAGGTTCAAAATTACATAAAAAAACGGTAATATTAGATATTCTGATAAAAAGCCATTTTCTGTATATTTGGTGCAGGCTCATTTGTTGCATCTTATTTTAAAGAATGAAAATTTTCATCGTGCCTCCATTTATTTTATTTCCTCGAAAAGGTTGTAACACTCAAAACTACACCGAATTCGGCGTACTTTTGATGATCGGGGTTTTACAGTGTAAAATTCAATTTAGTAATTTTAACGTAGATGTAAAATATGTAGGTCATTTAATTAGGCTTGGTTGATTGGTATGGATTCCAGGTTATTTGTAGCAAAATAAGGTTTTGAATTGTATAGCTTTTGTACTCTATAACAATGTATGAAATTGCTGAATATAAACTTACATCAGAGACATGCTATGAATAGCATATTTTACGCAAACCCGTATAGGATTTGTGCTCCTATCAATAGTTACATTAAGGGTGAAGAAGGTAGTAATACAGGCTGAATAAAGGAAAATTTATTCCTTACACGACATTCAGAACTAGCGCAATAGTGGATGTGTGTCGGAAATTTAATTTATAAGCTAGTCCAGTGTTGCATCTGTTTCTCATTCAATTTCAGTCTCCGTGCTGTCCATGCAAAAGTCGAGTGTGAAAATGCAGAATTGAATTGTTCAACGTCCGAGACCAAATTACAATTAAGGTGTAACTGAAAATGGATTAAACTCGAATTCTCTTTTAATAATTTTCTGAGCTCGACCCTGCTAATTTAAATAAGATCAGAATTTTGTCAGTTGTTTACTTCATTTACATAACATATCCGTTCCTTGAAAATTAAGGCGTTATAGAACTAGCCATAACAAATTTAATTATAGTAAGTTGAAAATGTTACAAATTAAATCATTTAAATTAAGTGTCTTCCAAATTAACCAATTTTGAGTTTGAAGACCTGAAAATGGATTTATTATCAATATTCAATGGAAAGTAATTTTTCAGGCTTCCAATTTGAAATTATTACCTCACAGATCACATTCCTTTAAATCATACAGGCAGTGAAACTTCAACTCCTAGAATCATTCAGTTGTGAGTATTTGAAATTTAAGGATTATTTTTCAAAAAAATGCAAGTTTTTTCTTTAAACATTTATCATTTTTGACCTAGTTCAAAAAAAAGTTTGCTCACTTTTGAAAGCTCTACAAAAAATATCTCCAACTCACACAAATGCACAAAAAATGCCACAAACATGATTCGGTCTGCATAAAACTTACAGAATATCTTCTTATAAAAAATGGTGTTTTCCGTAAAATCCACTTTCATGTTTTCAAAATGCAGCCTGAAAGATAAATTAGAATTTGATAGAAAACCCCGCTTACTTTATTTTATCCAATATTTTAAAAAAATCATTCTCGCATAGAAGAAGACTCATATAAAGAAGACATTCTGTACGTTTGATGCAGGCCAAATCACTTTTGTGGCCAAGAGAATTATTTTTAGAAAAATTGAATTTTTTTCTCGCAAGCGATACAAGATATCATATAAGGGTAAAAGGTATTTTTTGGAACTTTTTAAAATAAGCAAAATTTGTTGTTAGCTTTTGTCGAATCTTTCGTTGGTTGTAAGAAAAATAGGAAAAATTCAATTTTTCGTAAATAAATTCTCTTGATCAGAAAAATAGTTTGATCCGCACGAAACTCACAAGATTTCTTCTCCATTCGAGTGCCAATTCAGCAAAAAAGTTTTAGCGAAAAAAGTGCAGTTTTTGAGAAAATCGAATTTTAATATTTTCAGAAAAACTAGAGGAAAGGAAACTTAAGTATCTCAATTAGGTCAAAAGTTATAAAGGTTTAAAAAAGAAACAACATGTATTTTTTTGGAAAACAACTCTTTAATTAAAAATATTCATAGCTTCCCGCAAATGATTTTTTTCTCAAAACTTTAAAATACTGTCTTATCTCGTTGTCATGTTGGAAAACTGTCGTAACTCGCAGCATAAATTCCACAGTGTCGTATCTCTTGATAGTGTTTTAAATGTGTCGCAACTCTTTTTCTTCGTGTTTGAAAACGGAGTAGTCCAAAATTCAAAATAGATTTAAAAATAATAAATCAATTTATACCTCACTTTTTCAAGCATGAAAAATTAAAACGTGTCAGTAGATATACGTTAAGTATTATAGAAACTCAAAAATGCTGTGCAATTTTTTAAGAATGTTTATTATAATCAGAAAAAAACAGAGTATTTTTTTCCATGAAAACCATTTGTTTCGATAATCGAATTTTTTTAATTTATAATATATCATATTTATATTATATTTATGATTCATAAAACATTTAATGTTTTTATTCTTATAACAACTTAACGAAGTCTCCTAAAAGCTCTAGAAACGCAACGAAATCATTTGATGAAAGGTGATCCAAAGGTGAAAAACTGTATTTAAAAAAATTCTAATAAAACAACTGAAAGTTTTTACAGGATTCAAACGCACTCTATAAGTCAAATTTAATTTATTTTTACAGTTGACTATTATAAAAGTTTTAGCTCATCTTGGTTGAAATCTACATTCAAAATCTCTTCGTCGATGATGCCTCTCTCACTTAAATTGACGTTTTTATTCACTGACATGTCCATTTCTGACAGATTTAAACGTGAAACATCAAAAGAAATAACACTCTTTCAACTGTTTTCTCTTCAGACGTTACTTGAGTTAATGCAAAAATGTTTTAGACGACAATTACGACAGTATGGAACGGAACAAACTTGAAAAATCAGAATTCACCAAACTTTCAATAACGTCGCATTTTTTCTATTAATTTTTCATAAATTGAGTAATATTACCATTAAATTGACAAAATTTGACTTCAATAGACACCGAGATACGACAGTTTTAACGCATTCGCTGGAGATACGTCAAAATGGCTCGGGTCCGTCGCCTTGTCGCCTTTTTTTGAAAAACAACATATTTAAGAGGTGAATGATTCTGTGATTTAAGCTTAGACTGCCTGTATGATTTGAAATGGATTTGGCCAATAGTGAAATATGTAGTTACATTTTAAATATGTTTTGTCCTGGCATTTTTTAATTTCAAGTACTGAAAATTTAAAGCTGGTCACTTTTATAGGATTGAATCCAAACTTGAAATTTAAATTGTATAATAATATAGGTTTCCACAATATTGTACAATTCCAAGCCCTCCAAATTCGGAATTGTTCCATTTTTAATGCTTTGAGTTGAAAATCGGTCAAATTTTCTAATTGCAAAAAAATCAATTTTCAGTTTTAATTACTTTGGCTTATGTTAATGTAAAACAAAACAAAAAACATTTTTTTAAAGAAATATGGCGTTGTATCAAGCCTGAAAATAGGTCTAGACTTTTTACGGTGAAATTTTGGCAAAAATCCAATTGTGCTTTACAACAAATTATTAATAATGTCATTGTCAATTTTAAAAATTCAACTGTCACTGAAACCATAAGAGTTCATTATATAATTCTATATAATACTTATTATTTGTGTAAGAAAGTTGCATAATTGTGAAAGAAAAATAAGCATCCTAATTCATAACGTCTGGTACATTTTCCCGAGGAGTAATTACAAGATTATCTGCACTTGAATTATTTTTCATTTTTATGAGAGTCGCGTCGAGTTTCATTGTGGGGCAAATTAAATTTGAATTGCATAAAAGAGAGATTGTTTTCGGAAAATTTACATTAGTAATTATACACTTATTATTCAAATAATGCATAGTCTTACTTTATGAAGCTCCTTAAATATATTTTCAAGTTTCTAAAAAAAGGAAAGATCTACATTCATATACTAGATCCATTGAATATTGGAAAATTTGTAATTTGAAACATCTTATGAACGAAGTTTCACATATAATTGTTTACAATTCTGAAGCAGAAAAGTATTTTTCTCAAGGAATTATATTTAGAACCTTGATTGCTGTTCGGAGAAAACCTTAAATTTAAAGCTGATCCAATAATCCCTTTGAATCGAGATTTGATAGACGTTGACTCGTCGTAAACGTTAATTCGACGACTTTAAACGACAAGCTGTCGTCTATCTTCCATTTTCAAATCATATTAAAGCCGTTTCATGCCTTTTTAACTGCACATAAATGGAAAATTGCTTTTAAAAATTAACTGCTTTCTCAAATTGAACCCTCAATCTATTCTTTTTAATTTTATAATAATAATCGACAAATATACGCAGTATGGAGTTTGGTTCGTAGACATACATAAGTGTAAAAGGAAATAATGTTTTTTTTATGTGCTAAAATACTTGAAATAAAAAAGAAGCCTTTATGACTTCTAATATTAGTTTCAGTAAAAATAGTTAAATTGTTAAAATCTATCATAATTACAATTTTCAATTTCTAGCACGAGGTAAGTCTTTAACCTTCTTAGTTTATTATATAAAAAAGAAAAAATGCGTTTAAATATTATAAAAGTTTTATGATTTTCCTCTTTTGTAATTTTTCAGAACTGTGAAATAAAAAAAATTACCTTGTTTATCAGCTTTCAGCTTCAAACTTTCAAAATTACATTGTTTAAAACGAAGTGTCTCTGGAATCGTTTAAAATTAAACAATCTTGAATTGAAAGCATATATCGAAACCTTGAAAATGGTTTGGTTTCATTTTTAAATCTTTCAAAATTGTGTCGTTTGAAAATAATTATATTATATAGTTGAAAAACAAATTAAAACCAATGATCAGTTAAATGATTATTTTTATCCTGAAATATCCTAAATTACTTGAATAAACGTTTGAAAGTAAATAATTTTAAATTAAAAACTTTAAATAATTTACTCAATCCCAATTCAAAATCTTTGATATTAAATAACCTGTAAATGAGGAATACACAAGAACTCCAATATAATGCCAGTTTCGGAGGTTGCCTCGCAGTGGCCGTGACACAAAATTCGTCGTTGGAAGAATGGTGCGGGGTGGTCACGCATTGTTTACACTGCTTGTGCGCTGAGAAACTGCGTGGGCCAGCAGTTCTAGGAAGAACTAAATCCGCCGGCCTTATATTGGAGTTCTTCTGTACTTAAAATTGTACACTTTTAAAGTCTTGGAGGCTAAAAAAATCTAGAAATTTTCATTCTTAGGCTTACCAATTTAAATAATTTCACAGCATATAAAACTGAAAATTAATCAATTTTACAACTTGAAAATGGACCATTTTCAAATTTAGAACGTTTTAAATTGAAAAATGTTGTATTTGACTAACTAAAAAATGGTACAATATAAAATTTAAAGCCTTTCAAACTAAAAATTCAAAGCCTTCATAACTTAAAATAGAACATTTTCATTTCTTTTTTTTTAATAAGAGTTTTATATTTAGAGCAATGAACATTTGGCAGATTCCCTGATTTCCTAAAATCTCTGAATTCCTTTCATTCGGAATTCTCAGAATTTCTTGCATTCTCTGAATTCTTGAAATTCTCTAAAATCCTGAAATTCTATGAATTCCTTAAATTCTCTCAATTCCTTAAATTTTCTGAACTCTTAAAATTCTCTACATTCCCTGAAATCCTTGAATATTCGGAATCGCTTGAATTCTCTGAATTCCCTGATTTCTCTAAATTGCCTAAATTCTCCGACAATCCTGAATTTATAGAATACTCTAAATTCCTTATATTCTCTGATTTGGTCAAATTTCTGAATTCCTTAAATTGTCTTAAATCTTTGATTTCTCTATAAATCCCCTGAAATCCTTCTATATTCTGAATTCCGTGAATATTCTAAATTCCTGAAAATTTTTGAATTCTCCAAATCCAAATTTCTTGAATTCCCTCAACTCTTGTGAATTCCTCTGAATTATTTGAATTATTTTGAAGTCTTCGTAATTCAAGGAGTTCTAAGAATTTAGGAAATTCTACCCATTCAAGTAATTCAGATAATTCAGAGCATTTAGATGAATTCAGATATATCTGGGGATTTGGAGGAGTGCAATTGATTTCCTGGAAGTTAAAGAAATTCAAAAGGATTTGAAAGAGTTTAAAGCATTCCAAGCAATTCAAAAGAATGAAAAATCATTATAAACTGAATATTATTGAGGTAGCGTTTTTAATTTTCCAAGAACCTTTCCACATTAATCTGTGAAAAAATAAAAAGATTTTGCTTAAAAAATAAAACCATGCCTCTCAAATTATTTATTTTAAGTGTTTAAATTCTACAATTGGAAAATTTGAAACATAGTAACCTTTTTTATATTTATACATTATTAATTGGCAATGTAATGTTTCCTAGGCGCTGTAGCGCGCGTATGATATTGCTAGTTAATAATAATAATCGACAAGTGTTCACAGCTAATACATTCTGTTCGCAGCATGAAATTGTTTCTGCTCGCAGCATGAAATTTGTTCGTAGTGCTGCTTTTGTTTTTTCATTACCTTATTTTGAGATTATTGTCAATTAGTGTTCTATCAGAAAGTAACGGTGAAATTTGATGTCATGCTGACGTTTCAATAATAATTTTAAATTTTTAAATTTTTGTTCATCTAATCAATTTTACTTGTGCAAATATCGATATTAATTTTTTTTTGAACTTGATAAACTAACTTTAGACTGACAAAAAAGTCATATCACTCATAAAACTATGAAAAACTTCTAAGTTTACTGCGCTGGTAATTTTTGGGCGGTAATAATTTAAATTTTATAAATAGATTGTTAAAATAATTGTTTTAAATTTAAAAATAATTATTTACATTTAATTCAAGTAATTTAAATTTAAGAATATGCTTAAAATTAAACCATTTTGAAGTGTGTATGTATAAACTGTAAATCCTTTCAGGTCCATAGACACAATTAGAAACAATTTCATTTGAAATAGAAAGCTTTAATATATGAACTACGTGAAAGTAAAAATGTTCCAAAATTGAATCACTTAAAAATATTTCCAAATAAACAAATTAAAGCTTTACAGTAGATACCCTTATTATTTGATCGTTTTGAAATTTATTTTGTAGAAAATAAAAAATAAATCAATTTCAATAGTTCGCATTCATCCACAACATTCCGTTCGCAGCATGAAGTTGGTTCACAGAAATACTTTTGCTTTTTTATTTCTGTTTTTCAAGTTGGTTCGTTTCATTAATTGAAGTTGAAAAAGACGTAATTATAAAATGAAATTATATTCATTTTATAATATATGAAGTTCATTGGGATCAATTATAAATCTTCGAAATGGTAAAACAAACTAAAATAAATAATAGGTAATTATAAGAATATTTTTCAAATGATTATATTTGACGTTTTACTTACTACGATAATTTAATTTTCATTTTCAGTTAATAAGTTTTTAATTTTTTTCCTTAGTTAAAATACTTGTAATAATGAAGCCTTTAACCTTTTTGAATCTTAGATTAGTTTCAGTAAAAATAATTAAAATACTAAAATCTATTAGAATTACAATTTTTTAATTTCAAGCATTAGTGGAGTCTTTAAACTTTTAATTTATTATATTAAAAGGTCAAAATGATTTTAAATATTACACAATTTATCCTGATTTTACCCATTTTAAATATTTCATAACTGTAAACTTAAAAATTGTTCATGTCTTGTTTGAAACATTGAAAATGGTTTGGTTTAATTTTTAAATCCTTAAAAGTTGTATAGTTTGAAAATAATTATATTTTATAGTTGAAAAAATAATTAAAACCAATGATAGGTTAAATAGTTATTGTTAAACTGAAGTGTCCACGATTGTTTAAATGAAGGTTCGAAATGAATCAATTATAAAGTAAAAGCATAAAATGATTATTCAGATTATTGAATAAATCGATATTAAATAACCTGTAAATGAAAAATATTAAGAATTGCACATTTTGAAAAACTTTAAAGCTATAATAGTGGAGAAATTTTATTCTTGAGGTTACAAATTTAAATAATTTCACTAATATGCATTTAAAAATAAAAACAATTCAATTTTACAACTTGAAGTGGCCATTTTTCAAATTTAGAACGTTTAAAATTGCACATTTTTCAATTTGAATTGCGTAAAAATTTAAAAATTTCATTTCTGTCTTGAAAATGAGGAGTTTTATATCTAGGGCAATGACAATTTGGCACATTCCCCGAATTTCTCTAAATCATTGAATTCCTTAAATACTCTAAAATCCTTGATTTTTCTGAATTCCTTGAAATCCTTGAATATTCTGAATTTTCAAAATTCTTTGAATGTTCTAAATTTATGAAATTGTTTGAATTCTCTAAATTAATTGAATCACCTAAATGCTCTGCAATCCTTAAAATTGTATAAATTCCCTAAATTCCCTGAATTCCTTGGAAATCCTGAGTTCCTTGAATATTCTGAATTCCTGACATTTTTTAAACTTTCTGAATTCCTTAAATTACTTAAATGTTCTGAAATTCCTGAAATTGACTGAATTCCCTGAAATCCTTGAAATCCATGAATTCTTTCAAAATCCTGAATTCCTTGAATAATCGGAATTTTCTGAATTCCTGAAAACCTCTGAATTCCTTGAATTTTCTGAAATCCTTGAATATTCTGAATTTCTAAAATCCTTGAATATTCTGAATTTCTGAAATCCTTGAATTCTTTCAATTCTTATGAATTCTTTGCATTATTTTGAAGGCTTTGAAAACTAGGAAATTCAACGAATTCAAGGAACTTAGATGATTGAGGGGATTCCAAGGATTTTGAAAAAATTTAAGTAGACCCAAAA
>CAKNWW010072042.1:0-13951 GCA_932074435.1 Andricus kollari
AGGGGGGGGGGGGGTCAAAAGTTGTAATTTGGTAAGCGGATTTCCTATAAAAAGTTGCAGATACTAAATTTATCTTATGTTAGCACACCTATACAATATGTGGGAGGATGCGTGCAGGTCGAGTGAATACTTACAGTTTATTTAACGACGGTCATCGATGGGATGGCAATGCACTTTTGGGAGGTACTGACTTGTCCAGACCCTTCTAGAAAGTTCTGGGCTAGCCGGCTACCTGATTTGCTAGTTTCGTCTTCGATGAATCTACTTGAAGCTAGATCTGAATACAAAATATTTAAAAGAAAGAAAAGTAATATTTGGTAATATGTGGTAGTTATTTTTAAATTACAATTCAAATGTAATTATAACAGGTAGTCGCCACATATACCACCCTGCAAATGATTGACTCGATAAACAGACATTATTAGAAATCTGCAAAGAATAATATTAAACACGCGATCGAAATGTAACTGCAATATACAATAAGTTCTATCTATATCAATAAAACCTGAGCAAAAAATATAATAATATAATACATAATATTGCAAAAAAAAGGATTACATTTTTTAAAATGGAAATTGCACACAAAATGATGCAATTTTATATAAAAATATCAAAAGAAATTAAATTTTTTATTAAAATTGTAAAGAAAAAATTAATTGTTTTATGAAGATTGCCTAAAAGCAATCAATGATAATGGAAATTGATTGATTGCCTGATCGACTTTTCTTCGTGGATGGAAGAACCTCTGTAGGAATTTCAGCAGGGACATTTTTGTTCTCCAGGTCTTGTTGTCGAGTTACTGCCTCTTTCTGCAAATCCTCTTCCGCGATGGTATAAGCTGGATTCAGTCTGTAAATGGTAACGGTGACACGTTTGCCTTTGATATTGACATCGAATGTCTTGTCATTCCAGCTATTGACAGAGTATGGTGCATCATAGGGCCAGTCGAACAAACCTCAAGGCTTGTCGCGGCGTAAGAACACTTGATCTGTAGTGGAAAGATCTTTGAACACAAATGGCTTATGTTTGTTGTGCCTTGTTTCTCCTAGAGGACTAAGTTTTCGCAATAATTTCCTCATCTGCTGCACGAAGTCAGAAGTATCATTTGGTTGTCGTGACTTCGGCTTCGGTGCCAAAAAAAATCTCCCATATGCATGGCATCTGATAGCTGCTTTCAGCGGGCGGTGAAGGCGTTCGGCCAAACCATTGGAAGCTGGATGATAAGCACCTGTCCGAAGATGTCGAACAAACCTCAAGGCTTTTCGCGGCGTAAGAACACTTGATCTGTAGTGGAAAGATCTTTGAACACAAATGGCTTATGTTTGTTGTGCCTTATTTCTCCTAGAGGACTAAGTTTTTGCAATAACTTCCTCATCTGCTGCACGAAGTCAGAAGTTTCATTTGGTTGTCGTGACTTTGGCTTCGGTGCCAAAAAAAAAATCTCCCATGTGCATGGCATCTGATAGCTGCTTTCAGTGGGCGGTGAAGGCGTTGGGCCAAACCATTGGAAGCTGGATGGGAAGCACCTGTCCGAAGATGTCTTGTTCCGAGAAGATTGTTCAACTCCTTCAACGATTGAGACTCAAATTCTTATCCTTGGTCGCTTGTAATTCGAAGCGGGGTTCTCAATCTCGCTATCAAGTCCGCGAAAATTGCTTTAGCGATTGTAGGTGTTGAAATATCTTCAGCCGGGATGGCTTCTGGCCAGCGTGAAAATCTTTCAACTATGGGGCAGTGCTGGTACCCTTGAGAGTAAGGCAAAGGGTCACATGAGATCTACGTGGATGTGTTCAAATCTGGATGTTGGCGGGACGAAAGTTCTAATCGGTGCTGATACGTGCCTCGAAATTTTTGATCGCTGTCAAGGAATGCAGGCTCTCGCCCATTTTTTGCGGTCAGTCTTGATAGATGGCACTGTGATGGAGACATCACAGTGCAGATCTACGTCTGTTTCTGGGACATGGACTTTCTTGAGCGGCAATCCGGTTCCAGATTGAAGATGCCTCTGCAATTCCTCATCATGAGCCTGGGATTCGGCGAGAGCTGAGAATTCGATTGCGGTTGCAACTTCCTCGATCCTAGAGAGATCATCTGCGACGACGTTTTTACTACATGGAACATGCAGAATATCAGTAGTGAACTGACGAATTAAATCAAGGTGCCGAAAGTCTCGAGGATCACATTTTGTAGACTTTTTTTGGAAGGCGAATGTGAGAGGCTTATGATCAGTAAAAATCATAAAGTCTCACCTCTACACGTTGCTGCAGAGCTGCGCCGATTAAAAAATATGATGCGTCCGTAAAAATTGCCAATGGTGTCTCTGGTGCAGGACGAACTAGGAGTACTGCATCTGCAAAGTTTTTCTTGTAGGCCTCAAAGGTCTTTAGAGCTTCTGGGGTTCAAGAAATAGGTGCTTTTTTCTTCGAACATTTCCTTTCAGAATATCGTTTAGAGGTGCCTGTTGTGAAGCTGCCATCGGGATACCGAGTCTGTAAAAATTTTAAATTCCAAGAAATTGCCTGAGTTGTTTTGCAGTCTTATGTTGTGGAAAGTCAAGGATAGCTTGGATCTTTTCTTGGAGAGGTTTTTTTCCATCCTCTGAAACTTCAAAACCGAGGAACTTCACAGAAGATTCTCCTCAGGAACATTTTGCTGGATTAATCACCACACAATAAGCCTTGAGACGACCAAAAAGTTGCCGGTGATGTTGTTCATGCTCCTCTACTGAATATGATGCTACGATGATGTCATCGATATATACGTATGAAAAGTCGAGGCCCTTGAGTACCTCATCCATGAACTTTCGGCGAGTTTGAGCGGCATTTCGTAACAAGATTTCGACAAGATCGATAGTAGAAAAAAGTTTCTTACCGTGTAGGGTGTTGAAAAAGTCGCAACTGTGAGGTAGTGGATACTTATCGGGGATTGTCCTTGCATTTAATCTTTGATAATCTCCACACATACGCTATTCGCCAGCTTTCTTAGGGACCATGTGGAGTGGTGAAGCCCAACTGCTTTTTGATGGACGCACAAAGGGCATATCTATCATGGTCTGGAACTCTGTCTTCGCCTGTTTATACCTGTCTGGAGCTAATTGCCGTGTATTTTCTGGTTCCGGTGGGCCTGGTATGGTGTAAATTCGATGTACTGTGTAGTGCTTCGGCCTCACTGTAGTTCCTGAAGATCGGGTGATTTCTGGAAACTCTTTCAAGAGTTGGTGCCAAGGAGATGTTCCTGTAATTGTACGAATACCGAGAAGCTCCTCAAGTCATTGAGAAACTTTCCCTCTATAAGAGAAAGAAGTGACTGTGTCGACCAAACACTGATTTCGGACATCCACTAGTAAGGTACAGTGATATAAAAAATTCACACCGATTATGGGTTTTGTCACTACTGCTACCACGAAACGCCACATAAATTCGCGACGGAGTCCGAGATTAAGAGTTAAAGTTTCGAAACCGTATGTCGAAATAATCGAACTGTTTCCAGCGTAGAGATTGTAACCGGTATTTTTTCTATGTCCTCGTAGACGCGATTGCGGGAATACACAAAGTTCAGCATCTGTATCCACCAAGAATTGGACTTTCGAGTCTTTATCCGTGACAAAAAGGCCGTGAGACTTACTCGGAAGGACACTTGCCGCCATTAGCGTCTGGTCTGCGAGTCTTCCGAGTAAGAACCGGGTTTGGTACACTTCTCAGCAGACTCGCTGAACTTTCTGTGATAACGATCACGAGAAAACGTGCGGTTACGCGACCTCCGCGGAAGCGAGTGTGGTTCTTAGCCGTGGCAGCTGAAATTGCTTGTCTCAGAGTATTCTTAACCTCTTCAATCTGAAAGGTCATGACAAGCATCATGCGTTGCATTAAGGTCTCGAAAGATTCCGGGTTGTGTACCTGCGTTTCTGCCATGCGGCCTCTAGGTGGAATGGTTTCAGCAATTGCATCTGCCAGTTCAGCCAAGTCGTCTAAGGGGATTGCTAAATCTAAAGGATTGCCTGAATTGCTGAGGGAAGGCGACTTAACCATAGTGGGCGGAGCACTTCATCGGGAACGATTGAACCAGCATAGGATCCCAGGTGGAGCAAAAATTGTGAGGGTTTTCTGTCTTTGATTTCCTCATGTTCGAGTAAACGTTTCTCTTTATTTTCTTGAGATTCACTGAGCCTTTTTATCAACTCCGTTTTTAATTTCATGTATCTGTTTTTTGCTGAGGGGTTCGTCAGAATATCTCTTACTTCCCTCGGCGTATTATGGCTCGCGATGCCCGGCCACATAACTAAATTTTGTGCACTCAGAACTAAATCCTGCGAGTAAGAACTGTTGTTTGATTATGGTAGTCATTTTTAAATTGAAATTCAGATATAATTATAACAGGTAGTCACCACACAATATACATAGCAAATTGACGCTAAAGTTGAAAAAAGGAGAATATCCACGTTTTTATTTGATTAAATGATATTTTCTTTTTTGTTAACTATTTTTTACGGGCGGAAAGGTGTCTAATAGTTTAATATAATTAAAACCTATTTCTAACTCATTGTACCTTTAATTTGAAAGCAGTCCTATTCGATGATAGTTTAAAGGAAAATATTTGCTACATTAAAAAATATTTAGTGAGGGGGAGTGGGTGAAATTGGTTACTTTTTTGTGGATACACTATCTGCTTGGCTATTTGTAACTCATTCAATAGAAATAAAAAAATGTTGTCTACTATAGTTTTGATAGGATATTTTCGGTCAATATTTATTCAAGAGGCAAATATTTTTTCCATAAACTAACATCTACTACGACTACACTTGCAATGAAAAATACAAGTGTGAAAATAAAAAATTCACCTTCCTACGAAACCACACTAGATGGATAAATAATCCAGGAACAAAATTATTACTATCAGAAAGTTCTACAAAATCGCCTTTAACCGTTTTTTAATAGGGATAATAGTTTTTATTTAACCGACAGCAAAGTTTCTCGCCTTAAACACACCTACAAAATTGTCTTTAACCATTTTGTGATAGCTCCCATAGTTTGGCCGTGAATTTATTATTTTTACATTCTCATCATTTATCATGTAAGGTATTAAATTTATGTGAATTTGGAACTATCCAGTTTTCGATGATCTTCGACGTTTTGAGACCGCCTAAATCAGAAACAATGCTTTTTACGAACATGTTTGTCTGTTTCGAAGGAATTTTCTAATCAGATTTTCGTTAACATAATACATAATATTTCGTGTTTTGGACATACGTTAAGCGAGTGGGACACGCGATGAGAGTGTATTCGTTAAACCTGACGGGGCTTAAAGAAAAGGGAATTCACAATTACCAAACTACAGTTATCAATGGTTTGTCCTTCAATTTAAAAAGGTGTGTAAATAGATGTGGAGGAAGCATAAACATGGAATGCGAAATCCAACAGACGCGTGCCATACGGGTTCCCAAACCTGCGTGCCAGGCGCGCAACGCGCGATGAGAATATGCCCGCACGACGGGAAGATTAACACTAAAACTATTTAAATTTAAGGAATTCCAATTTGAAATTGTATAATATTGAACGCCAATAAAGCTTCTGTAAATGTTTCATAACTGAGAAAATGTTTCTTTTATTAATTTTCAGAGGAGCCTGCTGTATTTCTTCAAGAAAATTTATCACAAAGCTCGTTTGGGTTTAGTAACTTTATGTCTGGAGTTTCATCAATAACAAAACTAGTCGAATCAACTGGATCAAAAGTTATAACTGGTGGTTTGGATACTCTGGAAACCATTGGTAAAAAGACTATGGAAGTTTTGCAAGAGGGAGACCCTGGATTGAAGAAGAAGCGAGCGTTTTTTATGAATGAAACTAGCAAACCAATCTTGTCACAAATGCTGAAAGAGGTCAAAGAGAAAGCAGATGCACAAGAAAAAACTTTAGAGGAAAGAGAAGCGGCTAAGAAGGTTTGCTTCGAAAGTCTTTTTGATGATTTTCAAGGTTTGGTACATTTAGAAGCCTTAGAAATGTTATCGAAGCAATCCAATATGAAAATTCAGCATACAATGATTAATCTTGATATGCAAGAGTTGAGTTCAATTCAAGAAACCCTGGACGAAGTCAAGGAGTTGTGCGACTTAGGAGATGACGATGAAGATGCTGATGCGGGTGAAAAATGTTTAAAGGATAGATTAAAAGATGCTTGTGAGGATCTTGGAATTAATATTACATACGATAAATTAAATGATGTAAGTTTACCGAATTATAGTACAATTTCAATTTCTGTTTTATATATTTAATTACACGAGATGTTAAAGGTAAAGAGTTGTGAACTGACGAATTTTATTTTGTTATATGGTTTCAGTATTGTTAGCATTAATATTATTACTTTTTAAAACTTTTTTTCGGGTGAACCCTGCTTTTCATCATCAGCCACGGACTAAGTCAAGTTCCTTATGAGATGAGAATGTTATAAATCAATTTAATATGATGTTTGAAATCTTTTGCGATGATGTTGTGGTAGGTACAAAATTAGGAGCATGGTGTAGCTTGGAGTTCTTCTTTTACCGCTGTTATCGTTACACAGCGGCCGCGAGCGTTGGAGGTTATAATAGTCATATATGGATGGTTTCTCAGAGTTACCATTTGCCACGCAATAGTTTTTTAGTCGTTTGCTTCCTGTTGGTCTAGAAAGTTTCTTACAATACAAAAGGTGTTTAATAAAGCCGTCTTCTGAGGTACTACAACATCCTACAGACTCCTAAATGTTCAAGATGTTCAGTGCATCTTGCGCGCACATTTCCTGTAGCCGAAAACATAGTAGGATGAATAAATGCATGTTTCACATGCTTCCATATTGTCTTTGCCTCATGCCTTAGCTCGTTCTACTTATGGATCTTGGTTATATAGAATGTCTGCAAATTCCAGTTAAGTGGACAGGCAATGTCAATGATGTAGACTCATCCACCTTTTTTCTTACGCCTCACGATGTCTTGTCGATTGGCTCGGATGTAATGGTCAGTCTGGATAGTAACATCCTAATATCAGATGTAGTCTTCGTTTTCTAGACGGGCACTGGAATTTATATATATGATCACATGCATTCTGTTAAGAGTCCTAAGTTTAGGGCAAGTGTTTGATGTATAATGCCCGCTACATTGTTATGTCTTTGTGTCCTCAATCACATTGATCCGTCCTTCCGTTTCTGAAAACAGGTCGCCCTTTTTCAGTCAAATATTTGATGCGTTACTATCCACTTCATGTTGATCTAATGTTGTGGGGTGCTCGCCGTGGATGGCTTTTTGTCTTCATTGGGTTTCTAATCCATCTATGGTTTCTGTCCTGATATACAAGGCCTCCTCTGACGATAAATTCAATGGCCTTTCAAGGTTGGCGTTTGACCATTTGATGGGCCCAAAGGAGTACGTGAGGACAGGGATGGCGTCGATGTTGATTGTCCTGATCTTGTTTGCTGAGTTCGGAGAACTCTTCAGAACCAATCTTTGTTTTGCTCTGAAGGCAGTCGTTAAGCTTTTCTTAAGTATCGTATACTGAATACCCTTAGATTCCAGAATACTCAGGTACTTTATAACTCGCCCTCAGTCATTGCCTCGATGTCATTGTCGTGTTCGTTCTCTAGCTCTGCGGACCCTTATTTTCCTATGGTTAAATGCACTGTTCTGAATTTATCTCATCCGAACTCCAAGTGGATATCATTGGAAAACTGCTTTGTGATATCGAGCACGTGCTGTAGTTTGTGGTCTGAACTAGCGTATAGCTTCAGGTCGTCCACGTATAGAATGTGGGTCAGTTGATTTTCGTCCTCATTATCATGTATTTTGAACACGTAAGATATGCTATTCAGTGTTTTGCTCAATGGGTTCAACTCTAAACAGAAGCATAATGCACTGAAGAAGTCTCCTTGAAAGATACCCGTCGTAATGCGTATTGATCTATTTATCCTAGGTTGTCCATGATCAAAATACTTGATTCTTTACCCAAAAGCATCATCGTACGACAAATAGTCATGTAGTATGGAAGGAAACGCTTGCTTGAAGTCAATGTATACCATGTGCAAGTTTCTTTGATGTTTACGAGATTGCATCATGGCAACATCGTCTATGGTAACTAGATCTTTACTGCCCCGCGAGTTTTTGCAACATCCTTTTTGTTCTTCTGTAAGGATATCATTCTCGTTGTAGTGAGAATATATCTTATCTGCAATGTCAGCTATAAAGCATTTATAAACTATTGAAGGGCAGGCTATCGGTCGAAATTCTGAAGGATTACAGGCGTTTGGTTTTTTAGGCAACATATACGTAGTACCTTTTAGCATAAAGCCTGGATTCAGATCTGGGCATTCGATGATTTTCTGCAAACACCTTACCAACGCAGGATGCACACTCGTCAGGTTCTTGTACCAGAAATTGTGCACCATGTCCTGACCTGGGGCTTTCCAGTTATTTTTCCTTTTTCAAATCGCTCAAATATCTAAATCTGTGATCTTAGTGAGCTACATTTCAGGGTTATTGCTTGCTCTTCCTTTCTCTAGTTGGAATCACGCAGCGTTTAAATTGCTTCTATTTGGTTTTCCCCAAACAGCCGACCTGTGTTTTGTCATGTCTTCCAATTGAGGGACTTTGGTGTCTTTCTGATTATTTTGCTTTACACTCAGTTCGCGGTAGAACCTTCATTCATTTGCCTGAAAGGTTCGATTTTGCTGCCTTTTGGCACTACTTTTCTTGTACCGACGCAATCTGGCACTATGAACATCAAGTCTCTGCCGTTGGGAGTCTATATTCTTATCCAATACTGCTGGTGTCAATGTCTCGATGTAACTAGGGTGGATGATTTTAGTAACATGGTGTATAAATTTTATGGTTCTATTTCCTTTCTTATGTTGAGTCAATCGACCCAATTTGTACCTTACTTTGCGGACGACCCGCGAAATCCGGTCCTACCACTTTTCACACATCTTTCCGTTCTGTGTTCGTGTGACACGAGAGATCGTCTAACTCACTAAACACGGAGCGAGAAGATGTAGTTGTCCTAAGGTCCCTTTCCTCGCGGCACGTCACAGATATTGAGCTTTTATCGTCTGCTAGATTCTGTTCGTTTATTCTTGTTGTTAGATTCGGGTACTTGAGTAAGAAGAGACCATTTCAATCGCCTTCTTGGTTGCTGAACCTCTGCTTCTGCCTCTGGTTGAATTAGGCCATCTTCCTCTGGAGGATGTGGTGGTACTGGATCATCATCGGGTTGAGCAAGAACATCAATTGCCGCCGCTTCATCGTGTGATGCAGCTTCCTTTAACTGATGTTCATTGTCGACGTTTTTCTACGACGAAGCAACCTACGAATTGATATGCAAGCTTTTATGCGTATGCATGATTTTACGTGTGGTGACATCAAGGGCCTTAAGTTCGTTCTTCGTCCATTGAACCACCCCAAACGAGTATAGTAGAACTGGGACGGCAAGTATGTTAGTCGCAGATACCTTGTTCAACGCTGATAGATTGGAAGACCAAATCTGTCAAAGAATGTGCTTGTATTTGCTTCGGAGACACTCCTTTACTGATGTTACGTCCTGAATGCGGCTTTGAGGTACGCCCAGGTATGTATAGGTCTCTCCAGCGTTAAGATGTCTAATAACACTTATATCCACAAGCTCAGGGTCCTTGGGAACGCCAACAATCTTTCCGTTCTTTAGATGAATTTTGGTACATTTATCCAATACAAGGTCCATCCCAATCTCTGCTGTGTACTCCTTGGCGATATTTATGGCAGTTTGAAGTTTGCCTTTACCAGAGGCATACAGCTTCAGGTCATCCATATGAAATACATGAGTGACCTTATGCTCGCACTAGTTAGTGTCGCCACAGAGGTATCCAGAAGAGTTTCGTAGCGCGAGAGATAGAGGAAGAAGTGTGATGCAAAAAAGCAAAGGGCTCATGGTA
This sequence comes from Andricus kollari, assembly GCA_932074435.1. Taxonomy (NCBI): domain Eukaryota; kingdom Metazoa; phylum Arthropoda; class Insecta; order Hymenoptera; family Cynipidae; genus Andricus; species Andricus kollari. The sequence continues at coordinate 9,925 of CAKNWW010072042.1, forward strand.
TCGCCCTAAAAGACACCCCTCTGGAAGGTGACGTTGTTTGTTATCACACGAAAATTTTCAGATGAGATAGTAAATCTAGTTTTCCAAAGAGGCATCAATCTCTCTATGCATCTCACTATGTGTGGATGCACCTTCAAGCTTTCCAACAGACAGATGGTAAGTCTATGAGAGGTTGAATCGAAAGCTTTCCGGTAGTCAATCCAGGCGATTGACAGGACGCGTTGATGAGTTGCAGCATCTTTACAGACACACCTGTCAATTAGCAGGTTCTCTCGACAGCCTGCTACACCTTTTTTCGAGCCATGTTGTGCGTACATCTCACGCCACACAGGCTCAATTCGGCAAACAATCCTATTGTTTAGGACAGCTGTAAAGATCTTATTAAGTGTTTTCAAACAAGTTATTGGCCAGTAATTCTCTGGGTAGGACAAGTTGCCTTTTTTCGGTAGGAGTATAGTGCGTCCTATCACCAGTCACTGCGGAAAGGGCGTCTCTGATTTTAAATATGAGATGAATATGCGGGCCAAATTTTGGTGCGTAGAAGTAAACTTCTTCCACAAGAAGTTCTTGATACAATCTGGTCCAGCACCGGAAAAGTTCTTCGTTCTTTTAAGTGCTTTTTTCACCTCTTCGGCAGTGATTGATGCATCACCATAAACTGAGCAATTGATGGTCCAGAGGTCGGATTCTTGCGATATTTCTCCACGAAGGGAGGCATCCATTTCAGCCAGATCTTGGGGCTTAGTAGGAACATGCATGCTAATGTTCCTTCTTGTCTTGAAATCGTGATCATCTCTCAGAAGGTGCCTGCTTTCCGTAGTTGGTCTTAATGTCGCTTCCTCTTCTTTGGATGCAGCTTGATCAAACAGCGATTGGGGAAGCGCTCCGCGTAAATATCCATTTTTCCAGAGGTAGGCACGTTGATTTCGCAACGATTAAATCGAAACGTGCTGAAGCTCTGGGTGTCTTTGGTACCACAGAGTATGCATACGTGCCATAAACCTCTGTGAACAGGGATAATTCTGGCATCGTAGCAGTCTAGCAAGTCATCCTTGAGTTGATTTGTCCACTCAATGTGGGCGTTTCGCCGGTTCTTTGTCGTGTTTCCATCTAAATTAATTTCAGCACCCCGAACTCTAGGATTATCGGCATTGTTGGCCGACCCATTGTCGGGTGCTCTGCGCATTCGACCGTTTAAAACAACTTTTTGGTGTTTTGGTGGTGGTATTGTTGTTCCCACGAGCAGATAGTGAAAGGGTTCGTCCATCCTTGTAGATCCCCACATGCAAGGATAAGGCTACATACTCTAGAAGGTTGCCCGGTATCCCAGAGTCACCGTTTAAGACACCTCACCCAGGTGCTATTCAGATTTCAGCACGGTTGTTCGCCTCCGCTTAGGGGTTATTCCTTCGGGACCATGCTTGGACAATTTTCCGCGACTGCTTATTAATTGTTGTAACCATATTCAGCAGAAACGCTTGGTACAGGGAACCTCTATCCGCAACCCGAGGACGCGTTCGGTGGCTTTGTCATAGGCCCTTCAGTTTTACTCTAAAGGAATCGAAACTATATGTATATAATTAAAGAAATTTAAAAATAGGGTAAACAAACACCGCAGGGTCTCACGGGGAATAACTGCCATCTACGAAAATCTCACTGGCTCCCTATTGGGTAAATCTCAGTAAATCTCAATTATGGTGACGTCTCACGACATGTTACAACGACAGGCCGGTGAAACCCTCGTGTGTCTTGAAGACAAAGAGCGACCCAAGGATGACAGCCCTCTGCAGCCATCTCGCAAGTGCCTGGGCGCTTTCCCCATGGATTACTGCAAAAATAAGAGAATTGATGACGAAAAGGGACACAAAAAGTAGATCGGCAAAAAGAACTAGGAAGAGTGGTGTACAAGCAGAATTTCGCAAACTAAGGTTGCCCTGAGACTCTCCTAAAGGGAGCAATAGAAGTTAATTCCAATGCGTTCAGAATTAATGGAATCTCGATAAAAATGATTTGGTTAGCTTTCGCAGGTATTTTTCCGATATTATTTTTTTATTTATAGGGCATCTCTACAATATGGTATTTTTCCAGATATCTGGGAAAAGGTACTAATCCACTCATACTGAATATCTACAGTTCTACTTCCACTAAAGGCTTCCGGTCAATTTCTATCCTGAATCCATTATCAAAGCCACTTGAACGAATTATTAGTCCCTATGCAATCGGGCTTCAGAGCCAAACATAGTACAGTCACAGCCTTCCTCAGAATGACTACAGATGTTGAGCTGGCGATTGATAAAAAGGAGATTACGGTTGTGGTACTATTAAATTTTTCTGAGACTTCACACAGTGAACCATAAATTACTTTTACAAAGACTTAAATTATTCAAAATGTCTAATTCAGCAATAAAGTGCTTTGCCTCCTATTTCATTCATCATTCATAAAGTGTAAAGACTAGTCACGTTGGCATGTCTGGATGGGTGGAACTTAAAAGTGGAGTCCCGCAAGGGTCCGCACTTGCACCAACGCTTTTTAACTGCTGTACCTCTGATCATGGACGCGATATAAAAGTTTCCAAGTACCTTAAATACGCAGATGACTTTAAACTGTATCTCTCCGGACCTGCTTCAGAATTGAACAAACTTCTCAGTAAGATCCAACAGGACATAGATCGGGTCGTACTTTGGCCTGCGAATAATGGCGTTGTTTTGAATCCAGCTAAAACTAATGCTATTATTATAGGTCCTTCGGCTTCCTTCTCCTTGGAAGCACTCGCGGTCTCCCCCCCCCCCCCCCTTGAGGGTTAGTATTGTTACTATTGCTTTTTTAGAAGCGGTCAAGCATTTAGGATACTTACGCAACTGTACTCTGTCTTTGAAGGAGCATGTAATGGCTATTTCTATGAACACGTTACCTACTCCTTACCTTCTTCTACTGGGATTCTCCTAGTTAGCAGTTTTATTTTTCCGTTCTTTGATTAGGGATGCATTTACACCCTCTCTTGACAAAACTTTTTGGGCTTGCCACAAATTATAGGTGGGATGCTTCTCAAAAAGCTTGAGAATCATCTTAACCTCCTTTTTCTTGGTCACATGCGTCTTACTATTGTCTGGCAAATCGTTATCGTTTCCTACCTCTTTATACCGCTTCACCCACTTCCTTACAAAGTCCTTTGACTTTCTCATATAGCGCGCAGCCGCTGTGAAAGTCATTTTGGGTTCCTTTGCATGCATGCACAGAAACAAGGCTTCGAACCGATTCGCGTAGGCAACACGCATTCCACAATACGTATTTCCCTTGTCTCAAAACAAATGATACTGGACCGAATATTACAGCGAATTTTAGACTAACCTATCCTGAGTTCCATACCATAAATAATTTACTTCTCGTGGCTACAAGAAGACAGTTTTTTATGGGCAATTTGCTCTTTATAATATCTAGAAATGATGCTTCTCTGTATTTAGGTGAATATATTATTTTTGTTGATACAAATCTTCCCAATCAAACCAGACTCCGTAAGAGGAACTTAGCTTTAAAAATACCAAAGCACAGAACATATAAACTCCAAAGATCGTTTATGGTAAGCGGGTCACGTCTATGGAATAAAATAGCACTAATTATTAGGGAAGCACCCTCTTACTTCTATTCCAAAATATAAATTTTTTAATTTTCATTCAATAATTCAAATAAATTATTCGAAATTACGCACTGGTAACAGTATACAGTATTCAGTCGATCTCTTTGTACAAATGTAGTTTTTAATTTGATATAACACATATCGTATATATACAACACTAGTATATACTTTGACTTATAATTTTTCGATTCTAATGGCCTTTATCATATAGTTGCTAATTTTCTTCATCGATAGGTAGGATTGATTTGCAGTTAAAATACACATCTCCAGTTAATGTGCCAGAACCTTAGTTTTTAATAATATTATGTATATTTCTGTTCCTTAGGGGGCTACTTAGCACTTGAACAATTCCATGTCAAATCATCTGAAGAATTTCATCTATTGTTAGTAAT
>CAKNWW010072638.1:0-17268 GCA_932074435.1 Andricus kollari
AACTTTAATGCGTAATTAAATTTAAAAACATTATTTTCAGCTTAATTTAGCAATATGAATGTTAACAAGTAATTAGTACTGTAGTTAAATGTCTACTGCCATAAGGGTTTCCCTACTTATTGAAACGTTGTAGAGCTAAAATGATCTATAAGGTGTGCACTTGAAGACAGGGTTCCTCACTTTTGCTAGTTTTCATAAATTTCGAAAAATTGCAAATACAATACAGTCCCGCTCATTGCAATCTCCGTATGTTCCACCGTGTTAAAAAAGTTCCAATTTTAAACGTTTCAAATTTAATAATTGGAATTGAGAAAGTACAGAAACATTTGATCATGTAAAAACTTCGATATCAAACAGTTTTAAATTAAAGCCCTTATAACGTTGAAACGTGTAAACTTAAAGTCTCCTATATAAAAAATAAAAAATCTTCAGCAGTCTGAAAATTAAAGCATTTTGAATTTGACCGATTGTAAATTACCCAAATGTCTCTGATTATACGCAATTGCAACCTGATTGATTTGCAATTGAAATTATATTTATGTACATTCCTCACCTAACTACAAGGAAATTAAAAATTATATATATTATGAAGCTGGATTTCCTTAGGAAACTTTTCGCAACTTTATCAGTGCAATTTGTGAAATTTAAATTTAGCGAGTAGAGTATGCTTGCCCTCTTTTATAAGGATGTAAACAAAGCCTGTTTCATAAGTTTTAAATTATGCGTGGAACTCAAGACGTATATTCACTGGCTTTATAAATATAAACAGTTTTTCGCGAAAGCTTCCAACTTGGATGGTCCTCGTCGTGAAGAAGAATCGCTTGTGATCCCTGCTGGTGTCTCACCCTCCGAGTATACACCAGCGACCCTTAATAAATCTCTGTGCGGAGCCGAGTGTCCTCTGGCCCTCAGGGGATTCCAGTAAATAAGCTAGCAGAGTTTTAATTATTGCTATTTTCGCGTCCACAGTGGCTCAGGGTTTTCGCCGAGCCCCGAGATTTAATTATGTAAATCGCCGAGCCCGCTAGACAAAACCAATATTTACGCTAGCTCCTAGACGAAGGCTGGGAGAATTTCGTTAACTTATAATCAACGAAATTCCTTTGCTCCGGTAAATAAAAACTCTAAAGTTCGTGATCTAATTTTATGCTCATAAAGCTAATAATCCAATTGCTTCGAGCTTTTGTCGAAACAAATAATTGTGTCGCTACTGATTACTGACGTTTTTTTCTATGAATACACACGTTCAGATAAATTTGTTAGACTTATTAGGAAACATGACCTAACATATATATCTGAGTTTTATACTTTTAAGAAGCCTTGATAATAAAATAAATTTGTATATTATTAAAGGGCGTAATATCTTATAAACATATTTCTTTTAATTATATTTTATAGAATCGAAGAATCTTTCTTTCAATAACTCAGGGTGAAAATTAGAAAACTGGGGTGTTATTTTTAATATTTGTATAATAAATTTTCTAAGACATTTTTCATTTACCGTATTTGCTTTTGTATGACTTAAAATTGCTTCATTTATTACATTTGAAATTTTAAAATTAAAATCACTGCTAATATGCTATTCCTTTACAACTACCGATAATTTAATTTGTAATCGTTATGGTGGCGAAATATTTCATTGCTCTCGCAAAAACTTATCTTGAATTATCTACTTCAATGAGAGGATACAATTTAATAAAATTAAATAAATAAATTTATTTATAACTTTCCACTGAAGAAAAGTTATTGTAAACTGAACTATGGCGGTGTTTTTGAAAAAAATCAGTGACGAGTACCATTTTTGCATTCATTATGACTATTCGTGTTTAGTGAGTAGAACTACCTAAGAATGGTCAATTAACAATGGTTACAGTAAACGTTTTTCCTTGTTAAACCAACTGATTTACATTTGTATATAGTTTAACTAAAAAAGGCCGTTCTATTTACTACTTTTAATAGTTTGTTTAATTATGTACAGTTGTTTCAACTATATTTGGCTTACGGGATCCTGCAGCAATCAGGGAAAAGTAGTCACAGTTGCCAGAAATTTTTTCCAGTGTAATTCTTTAAGACCGCGGAGTTGATCATTTGAATTTTGAGTGTAAAAAAGATACTAAAATTTTAACACAGTGTGATTACGTTTGTTGCAACTCATTTGTTACGTGCTCAAAATAAAAATTTTCTTTCTCAAAAAGTACCTCCTCAATCCCAACCGCGGCGCCACATTCGCCTCAGCGATGACGGCTGTATGTCATGTAGTGTCTGTCATTTGCTATGAATTATGATTATATTTAGTTTTTATAAAGAAATATTTATAGTCATCGACCGTAACTTTGGAAAAGTAATTCATATTTTTAAAAACATTTTATAATGGTATATATTACAATAATACGATAATTTTGAACATCGAAAGTATTTATATTTATATGAAAGTATAATAACTTCTGCAGAAGGAAAAACTGGCTGGCGAATTGCACAAGATTTGTGAAATAAAAAATTACTGTCAATGACTAAATATTACTTGAAAGACTAAATATAATCATAATTTAAAATTGTAACCACAAAATACAGCAAATGACAGACACTGCTAAACATAAAGCGATCATCAATGATGATGCTTTTGCCTGTATTGAGGCGAATATGGCACCTAAGTAGGGAGTGAGAAGGTACTTCTTAGTCAAAAGCTTTGTGGCGTGAAATGCATAGAGGCTTGTGGACACTGCTTCAACTGCGAAACCATAACATGAACATAGCTGCATTCTCAGTCTCCGGTGTCTCGTTTTTGGTGAAACTCAAAAGAACATCGAATCAGCGTACTTTTGAGGATCGATGTTTTTCTGTGAAAGATTTATAAATTTCAGAAAACGTTAAAAGATTTCAGAAGATGTCATTGGTTCTTACAAAGTTGAACATTTTTCAACGCTTTTAATGTATTTCGAAATATTTCTAATTGCATTGAGTCACTTTAATTAATTTTAACTGATTAAAAAAATTTCACAGGACTTCAAGGGATTTTCATCCATTACAAGAGATTACTAAGAATCATATGGGATTTCAAGGGATTTAAAAAGATTTCAAACGGATTTTAAATATGTCAGGGTATATCACAAAACTTGTAAAGGTTTTAACGGATTTTAAATAATTTTTAGATGAAAGAGTAATTATCAAAAATGTTAGGAATCTTCGTAATATTTCAAAATATTTCAAGAGATTCCACAGCACACCCAAAGGGATTTCCCCAAAAGAAATTCCGGATTTCTGTTGCAGTCCATGGGGCGTTAAATATCCTTGCTTCATGTGCAAGTAACTTCAAAATATTTGAAGGTTTTTTTACAGATTTTGTAAGCATTTTAAGTGATTCCAGAATATTTCAAGAGATTTTCAAGAATCCTTTGAGATTTCATGACCAGCAAAAGAATTTTTGAGGGATTTCTCATGATTTTGATGAAATTGAAGTATCTTAGTACCTTAAGGTAGTATCTTAAGAGGTGACTTTTGGCGAAGACAGGGGTGCATTTATTTACGGAGACCTCTATGAAGCATTTACGATGCTTCTCGAAATTACATTTTTTTAAGTTTTTACCGATTTGGGGATATAAAATAAGGGCCGACAGCCACTTCTAAAATATTTTGTTTAACTTTAAAAAATTGAGAAATTTTTTTTTGTATGTAAATGACACCTTCAATAGATGAAAAAAAGAATCCTCGACAATTGCGTCCATATTCGAGAGACTTGAAACACTGCTATTCGTTACACCCACTTTACGCTTAAGTGATAGGTATTGTGAGTGACGCTCAGAGTGCACAGTAATTGTTACATCGCATGTCTGATCGCAAAAACGGCATGAGCGAGAGAAGAGAATCGCAATGGATTGATTTATTGCTGCCGAAGTGCACACGAAACGCACTCCATGTGCCAATTTCCGCCCTCGTTCAGAAAGCAAGCGTACCTCGCCAAAATTTGAAAATTTGTCAGCTTCAATTATTGTTGCTGCTAGTGTTCCAATTGGTATGAATTGCATGGTAACGCGAAATTTGGAGTAAACGTACCATCAGTGCTTGAAAAGATTTTCATATTCTCTCTCCCATACCTTTTTCGTATAATATTATGCTGCGGTTCTTTGATGCAATATCAACCTAGGTATATCTTGTATTTAATAACTGAACTTTTTCAGCATAAAGTATTTGAGTAAAACAAGGCAACATAGAGGTCGAGTTTTTGTTTTGTTGTGTAGGGACATTTAACTTTCAACTGAACGAAATATTTTTCTAACCTTATTTCATATGGGCGCACTGTTGTAACTGTGATTAAAAATGACCATTATAAGGTTTTTCATAATATATTATTTTTAATACAAAACAGTAGATGATTGATCCGTACGCCGCCGACCACTTTACTTTAACGGCGCGCCGACGTGATCTCAGGTACTATGTTAATAATGTCTAAATTGAATCAAATTGACGTAGGTATATTGTTCCAGATTTGAAGAGTTTAATTTGAAAATCTGAACTGATATAAATTTCAAATGAACTCGGGAATCCGAATAGATTACAGTTGATGAATTCAAAACTTAGTTTGCGATTTGAGAGGTGCAGTTTGAAAATCCGAACACCGTCAATTCAAAATGAATTTGGAAATCCGAATAGATTATAGTTATGTTAGACCAAAATTGAAACAAATAGACTTTTTATTTGGAAAGTTTTTTTAATTAGGCAACTCAATTGAAAATTACAGAACCGATCTGATATTGATAGAATGTCAATTAGGATGAAATAGTCCCATAAAGTAGATTATTTAAAAGAAAAATCCTACTTATCATTTTGAAATTTTCCTATCTGTATGGCAGAAAAGTACTAAGACCCAACGTCACGCAGCCATCCAGAACCGCTCGCTGCCGATCAAAAATACTGTTGAAAGTCTGTCGGCGCAATCCTCTAAAAAATACTAAAAAAATGTTCAAATAAAAACTTATCAAACTTGAATCCCTTCTACTAAAATGGTTTTATTTGTAAGGCTTATATTGGAATAATTAATGTCCTAATTTTTCAAAGTCGGAAAGCTAATTATTTAAAAACGTTCAGCTTTTTACTTTGTCTCGTTGTCTATTGTCTTCTGGCATATTTTGCCGGATTTTGATTGGCTCATCCGGCATATTTGGGTGTGATTGAATATATAAACTTGTTTAAATTAACCTTGAATTCTCTGGACTCCATAATAAATTCTTTGGAATTTTTTAGAATTTAATTACGTGAACGATAAAGCATGCCGGAAGAGATATTTAAAATCCAGCATGTTTTGTCAAAAGAAGTGTTTACACGATCGAAAAAAATTTGGCTATTTGTACCAAAATTTCGGTAGGCTTTACATTTAAAATTTTACAATTTTGAAATACTTAAAAGTTAAATTATTCTGCAATTTTGAAATTAAATTAAAATTAAAGAATTATAATTGTAGTATCTGGAAGTACTTGCGAACACAGAATTCGAAGTTGTTGAACTTCAAATGCTACCAATTTAACAACTGCTTAATTTTTTACATGTCTTCTTTATATTTCAAGATTGTATTGTTTTTAATTGTATACTGTTCAATTATTTTTCTGATTATCTAATATGCTCTCTTTAAAATCCTTTCTGATTTTTAAACCTATAAAGAAAAACAAAAACTTGATGTTGAATTATTAATCCATTCGTTCATATTTTGCTTATGTTTTTGTTGTTTTTCACCTTGCAATACTTAAATTCAAAGCGCTTGAGCTTTAAGGACTTAGACTTAAAAATTTAAGTATCGGTGAACAATGTTTGAAAACTGAGAATAAACGAGAAATGAATAGAATTTTTATCAAAAAATATTTGCTGCGACTTAAGAATAAATTTAGGTAGAAACACGCCTAGGTTTTCATTTTTGGTTTATATAGCTATAGAAAACTATAGCTATAATTATAATTATAGAATTTGATTCATTTTTTTGAAATACTATTCTTCTGAGAAGAAAATGAGCACAGTAGTTTATGGCGGTTGTTTCTCTTTAAAATTACTTAAATTGTAACTTTCAACAGGTTTTTAACGTGTGCGAGCTTGCATCACTAAATAAACTGTGTACCATAATGGTCGAAGTTCCAAAATCAAGGGAAAAAATTTTTAATCCTATAGCTTTGTTTAGATTGAATAAAATACAGATTTTCTTGAATAAACATGATTCTGGTTTAATTAGCTTAAAATTTATGCTGTGTTTTAAAACCTTCTCCTGCTTTGCCATAGTTTTTAGGCCTAATAACACACAAGAAAATTTGGATCTGGACAAGCTGAATTCAATTGTATACATCTTCAGAGGGCCAAAATATATGATACCACCGATGATTATTATATAGGTATATAATGTTCTTTCCTTCGCTTTCTTGACGTTAACCATCAATACGGAGCAGAAAGCTTGTTCTGACTGCTTCTAGGAAAGTCGGTGTTTTACTATTTTTTGAATAAACAATTTTAAATATGCACTGAAAAAATTGGTCGGTGGGGCAAACTGTTTAGTTTGTTAAATATGGTACTGCTATTTTATTGATTTGCACAGTCATTTCATTAGTTGTAGTGAATATTCAATTAGTACCAGTAAGTAATAAGATGGCTCTCCCAACTAATAAAATAGCAGTACCATATCTTACAAAAATCAGTAGTTGACCCAGCTAACCATTTTTATCCGTGTGGCCGTTAGTCACATCAATGATGGAGTCTGAATCTTTCGATATGTATAAATCACAGTTCTCAATAACCACAGAATTAATAACTGCAGAATTAACTCAAAAAAGAATCTTATTAGATCATGACAATTTCAATCACTACATAACTAACTTTTGTTAATATATTTACCAGAGAATTCTGTCTCGAAACGTCGTCTGTTTTTATTACAAAAGGATCATCTCTACATCATTGAGGTCTTTTCTGGTCTGAAGTGTGTCATTTTATGTCTAGTATGCTTTTTCTAATTTTGGTATATAATGTTAAGTCTGTGAGTTGGAGTAGGATGGGGTGAAGTACGATTTGGAATGTAGTGCAATTAATGGTGTAATGTTTGGTACTGATTTTACGATCTTGTCGAACGGATGTAACGGGAAGGTTGAGCGAGAAGGCACAACGGTCTGACCTTACCCCTATTGCGGTGTGGATATACGAGTGATTGCGATCGGAGTATATCTCATCGGCTGCAGTAGTTAGCGATAATTGGGAACATCCCTTGCGCATCGCCGCAACGCTTCGAACTCCTACCGTGATTGAGGAAATAGGCGTGGGGTACGATGGTTAAGGGCTAAAATTATCCCTCAGCTTTGAGATATTACTCTACTCTCGTCTCGTTATACTCACGTTATTACTAGTACATTACCTGTTACACTCTCATGAATCATTTGCGACAATTCGTCTGTATTTCAAGTGTCACGCGACAATTTTGAAATACGACATTACATCACCTCATGGTATATTATTTGCTAAAAATTCATTATAATCTTTACTAGTTGATGTAAAGTCTTGTTTAGTAGGCCAATTTATCAGTATCGTCAAATATTATCAAAATATTATAAATTTCCGTATCCAATGAGAAGACAGAGAAATGCCGTCTATACTTTATGTTCTAAATATTTGGTGCGCGACTCTGAAAGCATTCGAAGTTAAAAGCTTTCAATTTGGAAAGCTGCCAGGCTTGAGGCTGTTTAAATTTAAAACAATGAAATTTGAAAATCAATATTGGTTGCTGCTCGTTTTCATCAGTAAAGAAAAATATCTGGAGATGTTTAGTTTTTAGATTTACTCATCTTTGAGGTCTATTAAACGAGATTTTGCTCCACGACGTGGAGCCTCTTCAGGTGAGAACATAATCCCCTCCTTCAATAGCTGCAGACAATTCAATCATGTTTTTTATATATTAATACTCTCTTCACAAATAATCTGAGATATTAGAAAATATAAACATAACTGCAAACTTGACGAGTAAACATGGTAGATTTATCGAAAATATTGTGGACCAACACTGATCCTGGAGTGAGTGTGACGTCACATGAAACTATATCTTAGCCTCTATGTCAAGATGGACGGTTGGAGCCAATTTTTAAGAAACGCCAAGGCGATTTGTATTATTTTTAAGAAACGCCAAGGCGTTTTTTGTATTATTTTTAAGAAACATTTGTCGATAGAATAAGACTATGATAGACATTGCTACGAAATTCAACATTCGACCTCTTGTTGACCGAATTTGTATTTTTGATATTAAATAAAAATCTCTTTAAAATTTCTTCTTCTATAGTTTCTTTTCTCGACTTAAAATCCTAGTTTTTAAAAATTAACTGTATGATCATATAATTGATATGTAAATGCATAGCCAATGCAGTGCCTCTTGTGTCTCTTTTGCAGTCCTTTTTATCTTCTTTGATTCTAGTTTTTATGTACCTTTCAGTCTGACCGATGTAAACCAAACCACATTCACATAGAATGCACTTTTTTGCAAAACGGCATAATCACGACGTTGTTATAATTGAACGCTTGTGTGATTGGTAACACAGCTTTTTTAGTCTCGTCGACAAAAAGTATCGAGCGAACTTTAGAGTTTAAACAACTTCCAGTAAGATATTTGTTCCTCGCTATTGAAGAAGGATTTTTGGAAATTTCCAGATCGATTCATTGAAAAGCGGCAAAAATATGCATTTTACAAGGAAGCATGCGACGCCGAACGGCGAGCCCGCTGCCCGATGGTGCTGAGTGCTCGCGGCGCTATTTTTGGCGGCATCACATGCTTTCTTGTGAAATGGATATTTCCGCAAATTTTTAAAGAATCGATCTGAAAATTTCTGAAAATCTCCCTCTAATAGTAAGGAACAAACGGCTTACTCAAAGTTGTTTAAACTCTAAAATTCCCTCGATACTATGTGTCGGCGAGACTGAAAAAACGGGGTTACCGATCTTTCTCATTTTGCAATTAAATATTATTAAGTAGCAGGTAATTTTTCGTTTTTCCATCAGTTTTCAGGCATTGCTAGGGTATATATCGTTTGTAGATAAAAGTTTCAAACAGTTGTAATAATATTTTCCCAACGCACACCCACTTAATTCTTAAAAAGTAATTGAATTTGGGGATACTATTTTTTCATTTTTATTAGTAAAAATACTCATCTGATGGAGAAACAGAAAATAGAAAATCATCATGAGTTTTGAGAAGATCGCATAGTAGGAGTGTGCTGATAGAGTGAGGGGGAAGGATCTCTCGATCTAGACCCTGCTCGGCCGTACGTGCGTTCGTGCTGTCGTGCCATCCCAAAAGAAGTTTCACTTCAATAAATTTGTTCTTTTCTTGAATGATGGTAACATCCAAACAGTTAAGTTTTGAATTTTTTTTCAATTACAATAGTGAATTGGATTTTAAGATGGTGCACATTGAAAGACTTCTGATAGATCATAAACTTTCTCCTCAGAAGCGCATGTCGAGATATCATCGACGTATCTATACAAAATATGTAGTCAAAAGGAAGTTTTTAAGCACATCTTGTTCCTATTTCTTCGTAACTAGGTCTGCAATTTTCCCAGATAATGGAGAGTCCATCGGGATTCCGTGAATTGGCTTGCAAATTTAATTTTTTAAATTACAATAAGCATTGTCTATAGAGAAGCCTACTAATTCTAGATATTGCTTTAAAGATAGTTTTGTGCGTTTCCTCATTTTATACTTATTAATTTCAATATTTTTCAAAATGTTAGTAAAAAGTTATTTGATATGATGTGAAACCAATTTGATGGTATTAGTAATATTGAAATATTTAATCCTGTCAATGAGATCTCTGCTATTTTGAACAAAAGAATTACTTTTTCTAGTGATTTTTCAACAGGTAAACTAACGTATTCAGAGGGTTTCAGGCAAGCCGTAAAATTTGGGGGTAACTGAATTGTAGCTTTTTAAACATTGAGCCATGTCTTTTTTTTGGTGTAGTAGACTTTTTGAATCATACCAATAATTTAATTAGGATAATTTTTAATACTATTCTTCGAACTCTTTTTTTAACCGTTTTGTAAGTGACTGGGTCCGACAGAAAGGTGTAACATATATCTAGATAGTCTGTTTTGTTTATGTTCACCGTAGTGTTACTTTTATCGGCCCTTGTGATAAAATATGTTGAATGTCCTCTATCACTTGTTTATTTTAATTACAAAGAATTTCACTTTTTAATTTAATAATGCTGTTTTAATTACTATTCAAATATAACAAGGGTCTAATTAATTCAAACTCCAATCTTCAATCAGACGCTCCTTAAAAGGGTATAGTGTCCTTCTTCGACATGTAAAAAATAATAATTGAATCCGGTCATCTTTAGCCAGATTTTCGAACTTTTTCTAAAAAAAAAATGAATTTTTTATCGATCTTATTTATTCTATGAATGATGTATGTAATCTAAAACTTTGAAATTTTAATTTTAAGATCCATCCTGAGTTTTCGATAATGACGAATACTAAGAAGATGGTGGAAACTAATTTTTGGATCTGAATTGTTAATATGCTAATTTTTAAAGTTTTCGATAATGACGAATACTAAGAAGATGGTGGAAACTAATTTTTGGATCTGAATTGTTAATATGTAATTGTTAATATGTTAATATCTTAGAAGAAATCTGATTTCCATTGCACTAATATTATAAAATATATTTGTTAATGTCGGTTTTCAATTACTGAAGAAAAATATCCATAGATGTTTAATTTTTCGACCTACTGATCTTTCAGCTTTATGAAACGAGCTTTCACTCCATGACGTGAAGCGTCTTAAGGTTTAAAGGTAATCCAAGTCTGCAAATAAAATATAACGACGTTTTTTATACAATAAAAGACTTTTAAATATTATCTAAGATGTTAGGAAATATAATCATATGAAGAACGAGATTATAAGCTGTAAGACTCGAGATTTGAAATTGTTTGCACTCTTTCAGTTATGAAGTAAAATGTTAAACTTTCTTTTAAGATAGAAGCAGGAAATCATTTTTGCGTAAAATTTTCTTTATCAATCGAGGAAAGACAAGAGTGACAATAAAGGGTTGAAGAGGTTCAAAGGGAGCTTGCGTACTACCGAGGAAGGCAGAGCTTTATAATAGCACGACGGAAACACAATGGTGCCCATTCTACTATTCTCCTCGGCCCTCTAGCCACCATCTCACCCCCTTGACGACCGTCGTTGCCACCGCCACTCTTGCACTTGGAAACTTTGCATAAATATACTATCAACTATTGTTTCGAGAGCGCGCGCGCCGGTAGAGAGCCGTTCTCCAGGAGCGTGTGCCGGTTATTTATCGTTGTGGGTTAATGAATTTCCCCTTTCAACCTCGATTTATTGGCTAATCCGGGAAGGTTCGCGGCTGCCGACAACTTTGCCAGTACTCTCGTTTAAACTACGAGTCATGCCTGTAGTTGTTTGTTTTGCGAGTAAATAGGACGAGGTGATGCCCATCAAGCCAGAAATTTACCACTTATCAGGTTACTCTGCTAACTAACAATGAATGTTTGCATCGCCGGATGCATTCAAGAAAGGAGAATAAAGGTGTTAACCAAAATTTCGACTTCCATGTTGAATAAGAGCGCCAGGAAATTAAGTAGTGAGCTGAATAAAAACCATCAGAAAAAATATAAAGAAAACATAGCACTTAAAATGGAAATATTACTCTAAAAAGGCTTTCGAAAGATATAAATCTAGAATTTTTTGCAGCCAAAGGAGATGCATACATTTAATATCACTTTTTTCTAGAAAAGAATTGTATTATTTTTAATAAATTGAAAAAATTTTAAAAAATGAAGCAAAAACTGGCGCACGTCATTGTTCTCGTTTGAGTGATGTACCGTTTGAAAGCTTGGGTTTATAATTGTATACCTGTACGTAGATACAACGAGTATATCTTTCTTTGATGTATACCTTTCTTCCTTCTTTTGCAAAGAGAAACGAGCTTTTTTGCCAAGAAGGAGTTCTCTCTCCTTTTGTAATATTTCTAGTAAAGAAAAGAGAAAAGTGCGGAGCGGTTTTAATTCGTCGGATTCCTTTCACTGTGATTTGTAGCTAACGGTTAATTCATTTTCCTTGCTTTCATTTGCTGGAGGTCGTTCAGTGGAACATTGCTGCTGATAAAGTGTTGCCTTCAATTCTAAGACATGAAATATTCCTTATTTTTAATTATTTATTTATATTTTGTTTCTATAAGGTTCTATATACATGAGACTTTTAAAACTAGTAATATTTGTACGAACATTCCTTAGAATATACGGATAATGTTAATTGTTTCAATATACTTTATAATGCAGATGTAATATGTATACGTACATTTCACAGAAAATTAGACTTAGACTTAATGAGAATTCAAGTAAACTCTGAGACACTTCTGTTAACATTAATAGTTTTTTTTCACATTTTTGTTCAATTGAACCGAATTCAATGGAATTTAGCTGTATCGTTGACATATTTCTTCAAATGAACTCAACATGTATTTAAAGTAATTTGAAATCAACTGAAGTTATTATAACTCAGCCAAACTGAAACTGATTTTTGCTGCATTGAAATAAATTTTAGTGAATTCTTCTGAATTCTACTGAATGTAAGAGAATTATGCAGATTTTTAGTGAAAAAAGATTAACTTGAAGCTTAATTTAACTAAACTCAAATTAAATTCCAACTATTCTTCTCCAATCTAGTTTGTCAGATTAGATCCTCTCAATTTTTGAAATATTTATACTACGATGCTTTTAAATTTAATTTTAATTTTAATGTCCCTTATATTTCGAATCTTCAAATAATTTTAATGAAAAAACCGAACATCTCCATATTTTCCCAATAGAAATATTGATAGTTCAAAAGTATCATTTTTGGGGCTTTGATAGGAGCTCAAACTTCGGAAACACCTTTTTTTGGCTAAAATTAATTTTTTCTTAATCTAACTCATATCCATAAAAATTATTATGATCCAGTTCGATTTGGAAGTGGAACAAAACCCCTGTTTGGTATTTATTTCTAAGTGATTAATTCTTTGTGCCTGTTCCTTTCACAATGCAACAAAGCATAGTAACAGCATGAAAGCTCTTTCTTTTTTTTTAATTAACAAAAATGTATGCCACTCTTTCTAAGTCAAAATCGGAATTTTTTGTGATGCACCGTTCTATTGACAAGGGTTTTCTCGGGGATGGCTGCTTTTTGCAAAGCGCTCTTTCCCCAATTCAATAGAACCTGAAAATACCTCTAAATTTTGTATACTTTTTCGTTTAAAATGAAATGCGGTTAAACTAGACAGTTTGTTGTGTCTTCTGTAAAATTCGTGTGAAAATTGCGCCCTTTTACTCGGCGCCCTTCACTTGAGTCTTAGTCGGGGATGCAAAGAGGATAGTTTATGTCCCTTTTAGGTTCTGATAAAAAATTGATTCTTTCTTGTGTAGAATGTTTTCCTGACTACGAATATGTTGGGTGCACCTATCAAATTCTTAGTCGTTTCTTTGTTATTTAAGACATTTTGTTTTTAAATAGAAACGCAATATGTTAAAGTTCTGAAAATGTTTGAATTATTTGTTCATAATCACTTAGAGAATTGTAATAAGCTCAAATTTGAATTAAGATATATGCTGTTTTAATTAATAGTTTAGAATAAAAAGAGTAAAATAACGTTTTAATAAAACACCGTTTTTACGCTACACTTTTTAGCTTTTCACAATTACTTTTTTTATTACATTCAGTTCGAAATAAATACAAACTTTTCTCGTCTGTATACGCATTCTTGTAACTTTGTGTGAGGGCTCGAGTACCGGAATTTCTAGAGCACACGAACCCCCAACATGATTAAAAAACACATGGTAAAACATTAAAAAATAGTAGTGTTAACTTCAAGAGAGACTCCGTTTTTTTTAAACAGAAAATGTTAAATAATAAAAAAACGACAAAGAAGTTTCAAGTCTACCCGACATATTCGGAATCAGGAGAATATTCTGCAGAAGAATTAATTATGTTTTCATCAGGATCTAAAATGGACACAAAAGTGCTCTTGGATCCCAGACTATCTCGGAAATGAGCAGAACCTGTTAAATTCCATGTTAGAAGGAAAAATATAACACATGCGCTTATGATACTGCCAAAATTTTCATTTTTTTTTTCTCGAAAGGCAGGTTTTCAAAGTTCCAACTTCAAAAGTGCTCCGGTGACTCGCTTTTCAGCCTAGAGAGTTGGCCTAGGGCTCAAAATGTCGGACATTTATCTGGGTATGTGCCTGTATAGGAAAGTATGTATTGATAAAGTGGGCCCTTTCCTTTCGCAACGTAACACACTAACGTTCTTCAAAAAATAATGCTTTTCAAAACTTGATGTATTTCGAAGATTTTACAATTAAATATTTGTTTCAATATTAAAGCCAACTTTGATTGCCTATTAAAAATAAATATAGGCATTAATCCTTGCAACCTTTAACTTTTTGGATATCGGTTTTATGAAAAGTTAATTACAAAGCACATGCATATGATTTTGTATATTGTCAGTTAGAGTTTCAAGCACTCACAATGTCTTCGAAAATGATTTCACCCAATAAATATATTTCAACATTGTATAGAGTTTAAAGGAGAGAAAATCCTTGAGAATAGAAGAATTTTAAATAGGATACATTTCTTACGTTCGAAAATAAGAATTTTGAAGAATTAAAAAGATTTTTGTTATTACAAGCTAATTTAGGATCAAGTTCTAGAGGAAATTAACGGAAAGCTTATCTTTTTACTTGGGACAAATTGAAGCTGCCAATTTTGGGCTTTTTTTGTGGTTTTTCTTCGCCTTCTGCAATCTTACTTTTCTTTTCTATGTATCTTAATCTCTTTTCTTCTTTATCAAATCCCTTTTATTTTTTAATAATTTCTCCCATTCTTACCACCAGCGACAAACGCAATAAAAAATTTAAAAAAAAATTAAAACGTCGACTTTTTATAAGCATATTTTTCATAATACTATTTGCTATCAATGTCAATGTCTGCTCCAAATTTTACGATGAATAAATGTCGCTATCAAAAGTACAAGCATATTACACGAGCGACATTTTGACATGGACATCCTGTATGACTTTATAAGTTCATGTTTTATTTCATAACAGTAAAATTAAACATAAGGTTAAAATTAAAAAAATTTTTAATATTCACCAAATAAGTGTAGGTAAAAACAATACTTCAAAATTGGTCAAAGCACATTTTTTCTATTAGTATGCGTCTGAAATATGACGAATGTATAGTAGAGAGAAAGACCTAGAAATATAGAATTTAATTGCAGCGTTTTTCAACTAATATGATATTTAAACCTTTTTAGCTTTCAAAAAGAGATGGGGTAACTAAAGCTCGAATCAAATATATACTTTAACACGCTTTATGAATAAATAAAATTGTTCTTACATTCAATAATAAATTATATGCATTTTTTCAAAAGTATATTTTTATATTTTCTTTGACCATTTTCAATATTATCATTCTTTTAAGACAACGAATAACTTTATTCAATACATGAAATATGGTCGTAGGACACGATAAAAATAAATTGATGAAATTAAATTCATTTTTAATGTTATTTTCCTGATGTTCATTTGTTTAAACTGTGAATTTTCAGAAATAAAACAGTCATTGCGGATAATATTTTTTCGCTAAGCTTACCTTACAAAAAGTCTACTTATCCAGAAAAAATGGTGCGCACACTATGCACATTGCGAAATGGACGGTTTTTGTAGTATACTAAAATTTGCGAATCACGGATTTGATTCACATTTTTGACAGCTTTTTACATAAGTACATTGCAAAATTAAAGAAAAATTCAATTAAAAATCTAAACAAAATGTGTCCCTGGAGACGATGAATAATGATGAAATCCAAATCTGGGGAGACATGAGAAGCTATTCATATCTTCAAATTAAAATCAGTGGAAAGATTGTTCAAATATAGTTTGTGCTCAGTTTCAAGTTTATCAAGGTTAAAAATATTCTGAAAGTAAAAAGCATTTTTTTCGAAACTACTATAAAACGTCACGGGATATAAAAGTTAAAACTATCATGGAAATTCCCATATAATTGTCATTTAAATTCTATACAACTTTTACTCTGTATATACTAAAATGCGGATTATGAATAAATAATGCCCGGAAAGTTTCTCAGGTCGCGGTTAAATCAATCTAAACATTCACTCGCCTGTAGTCATTCGCTCATACTTCGTTTTCAGCGTGTTAATTTTCAGCACTCTAGGAATGCATGCGGTTGAGCGTGTCGGCAATTCATGCAAACAGTTTTCGAAAGTTTAATCGGAGCATCCGCCGGTTCGGCCAAGCGCAGTTTGGATTTCAAGTTCGTACGTGTAGCAGAAGGGAAATCGGAGAAAGAGATGAGCAATGAAAAAGAGAATAAGAGAAAGAGAGAAGGCAACGGTAGCCTGAAATGTGAGAAAGACGTGTGAGAAAGAGAAGCAGAGGCAGGAGAAAAGTTGTTATCTTCTTTACAGGTGGTGATAAAACCTTGATTTGTTTCCCTGCGCCGTATACGTAGATTAAAACTGTTTCATCCCCAGCCACTCCTAGAAACAACGTTTTGTCAGAACTTTAATCTATCCTCACTATTCCCTTTCGAATTACTAATCCTCTTCCACCCTTCCTTTCTTTTTCACTGTCGTCTATTGCAGTTAATTTCTCCCCGTCGAATATTTGAAAATCACACCTAACAGGATCTTGATTCCTGGATTCGCCCCTTCGTAACCCTCTTTAAAAGCACTTGGCGATTCGATGAGAGCTTTTTCACGGAGAGGAGATTTGTCTCAATATTAGGACGGTCATTTTAAAGATGATTTTATGCATACTTTTGACGAGCCAAAATAATAATCTTCAATTTTTAATGATATGAAGCCAATCGAAAAAATGTGCCCGGCGTTTTAGGAAAACTGTTGAAGTCGATTTTTTAATTTCCTTTTGTGTTTAATAATATCTGAACACATACAGCGGGAAAATGTACCGTTTCGACAATATGATTTTTTATCGGTGAACAAATTAATTATATAAACTCCTTGTTGATCAGAATTATGATAGATTCAAAGAACGCGAAAATAGTATTAATCATTTTGTCTATTGTGAAAAACAATTTATTTAAACAATTGCCACAGTCTATCAGTTTATTGTAGGAACATCTTTCTTCGTTCCGTAAAGTGACACTTTATATGGCTAATCTTCTGAACTCCCATATAAAGACTTTATAGTGCAGTACGAATAATTACTAATAAATA
>CAKNWW010073045.1:0-13404 GCA_932074435.1 Andricus kollari
GGAGATAAAAAATACAAATACCCTTGTAACTAATATACAAATGAGATTGTTAATGGTTTAGAATTTACAAAATTCATATTCGTCATCCGTGACTCTCTGGTAAGTGTTAAAACTTTTATGGAGTGTATTTGGACTAACGTCTCGCTTTCTATAATTACGCGAAATGTTACTCTTAAATATGTCTTTCATAATTACTCAAATTCACAACGATACATATTGATACCATAATATTTTACTAAACCATTTCTGGGATAAATTAAATTTTTTTCAGCGATCTTTTCTGATTATTTCTTTAAAACAAGTTTAAAATGCATTTCTTACATGGTTTATGATGGATGATAACGCAGATTTCTTGACGTAACTAACAAAAATATAAATCTGAAATGTACAATATTTTTACAATACCGTGGGAAGAAACCCAGTTTTATAATTCTCCACTAAAACCTAAAAAAATAATAATTCAACTTTTAAATGAACCAGTTAATTTCTCTAAGATTTTAGAACAACATAATAGTGAATTTCTTTGATAATTTAAAAACTGATTTTTTTTAGTACACCTTAAGTGGAAGTGTGAAAAAGCTTAATATTTTTCGAGAATAATCGCTAATGTGCGGGCGTATTCACCTTATAATGAGTATATGGTATAACAATAATTATAACAAACAGTAATCGTGACGGTAGTAATATCATACCTAGGTCATATCAAATATAATATCGAATACATAAGAAGGTTCTAAACTTAATCAGCCTCTTTAATAAACAGCTATATGATTTTTTATATATGTAATTATGTATATATGTAAAATAAACGCACCGAGTGCAAGTATCGCTGCCTTTTGGCAACAACGCATCCACACTACACTTCATGAATCGATTCCCCTTGTTACATGATAATCGATCCTGAATAAAAACATACCGTGTTGAGTCTGTTTATACGTACAACTATGTTTTAGAGCCTATATTTGCGTACGACTTAATGTCTAAAATCACTATCACAAACTTATTGCTAACTAATTCACGGCCGTCAACTGTGATTCTGAGACTCAAAGAATTTTTTTATTTTGTGACGTAGATTTTTAATTCTTAATTTTTTATCGTTGCTTCTTTATGCTAATGAATTTCGAATTGCGACAAAATTAAATAAATTGTTAATGAAATGAAATCATCTATTGCAGCGCAAAGCTCTTCGACTAACGATTCTTACGCGAGCTATTTTTTATTACTAGGGAAACAGCTTTAACCTAGATAAAGGAGATTCTCATTTTCTACGTGTAAAAATATAGGATGGAAATAAATGATACATTTAGAGACCTATCAACATGAGATTATAGATAAGTCTTCTTTAAAATCGAAACTTACAATCCTGTTGATAAAATTCCAACTTTTCTCAAGGGTCTTTTAAAAAGTAAATTCTCGGTATAAATTAATTTTTCAAATATGTTCAACGTCCTTGGGACGAAAAAGAAGTAATAACAATTTTATTGACAATAATACTAGAAACTTGAGCATGGAACCATAAAATATCCTTACAGTTCTCAGTAACTTAAATCTAAGAACTGAAAGCAAGTGTTTTGACGGCTTTTGGCACAAACGTAAGGTCGAGGACCTACATCAGCATTCTATGAACATTATCGAAACTAATTTTCGCGAAAGTTGCCTTAATGAAACGCTGAATGTCGCTGTTACTTCTATTCTATTATTTCCTAAACAATTTTTCGAAGCACTTGCGCGTTTCAATTTTTCTCTTTTTCTATTCCCTTTATCACTGGTTTTGTCGGAGCGTATTTAGTTAACCGTTATTATCAGATAATCTACCACCTACTTATATCCGAATGTATAACATCAGACGATTACATAATTATGAGATATTGTCCAAAATTCCACTTATCTAATGTGAGTGACCAAACTTAAAATCCGACGTTGGCATCCTTAGCTACGTATCCAGAGTTCAAATATTTTTGACTAAACAGACTATTTGTGAAATTGTATTAAAAATATAATTAAAAAATTCATATCAATTAGCTTCCATGTACTCATGGATTTTAAATATTTACTTGAACTCTGGGGATATAGGTGTTGTAAGCTAGAGTTCCAAATATAGAGAATATTTCAAAAATATTTTCAACCAATCTTCCCTTTTAGAATTTAAGAGAATCTTAAGGTTTTTCACTTGAAAAGAATGCGATTTAGTAGTTTTTGTAAATATTATTGAATCCATTAAACATTTCTGTTATATTAAAATCTATACTCAAAAGTGCAAAGAATTTTTGTAAACGGGAAAGAATCTATAAACTTTCAATGCTTCAATTTAAAAGCTTCAAAATTTGGCAAGCTTGGATCAATTTTAAAATTTAAATAATTAAACGTTTTCAAATAAAAACGCAATCAATTTTGGAAGAATGATCGTTTGAATGTTTTCAATAGCTAATTTAAATTTAAGCAATATAATAAAACAAATAAGGTTGAATTCAACTGAATTAAATTAAAGTAAGTAGCATTTTATTATGTTGAATTCATTTGAATTGAACTGATTGTTAGTTTAATTTATTTGAATTCAGTTTAAATAATTTAAACCCTATTAAATTAAGTATAATCAATTAGAATTCAGTATTATTCACTGGAACTGAAAATAATTCCCTTGGTTTCAAAAGAATTTATTTGAATTTAGTAGAATTCACTGGAGTTCAGAAGAATGCACTAAGATTGAGCAGAATTCTGTAGAATATAGTACACTTCCATCCGGTTATCTTGTATCTATATTTGAATTTTTTCAGAATTGAATTTCAACTATAGTGAGATTCAAGCAAACTGATTGATGTTTAATTAAATGAAAATAATTATTTTTTAAATAGTGATAATAATTCGCATGGATTTCGTGGGACTTAACTTTCAATTGCTTCGAATTCCTTAGAATTCAAGCCAAATGAGTTAAATTTAGTTGAAATTAGTTGAATTATCTAAAATTCAAACGAATTCTACTAAAAGTACTGAAATCTATTTGGAGGTAGAATTCAGGTAAAATAATTTAAAGATTTAAACGAAAGAGCTAAATTCATTGGAATTGTGTTCAAATGCATCAGGTATTCCCTTCAATTGAGTGTAATTTAAATTATATTCGCTTACATTAATTTGAATTCTCGTGGAAGTTGCCCTGGATTTGCATAACTTCACTTTAAAAGAAGTAAAAGTTAATTAAAAAAAAAAAAAAAATTCAGTGATATTAATTTGCCAAAAATGCAATGCAATTTACACGAATTCAGCAGATTTACGTGGAATTCATAACAATTTAGTGGAATTTAACAGAATTCACTGATAGAGTTGAGAATAATTCACTGTAAATCAATAGAATTAGGCACAATTTAAATTTAACGGGATTCGTCTTAAATTCTGTTGAATATGCTTCGAATGAATTTTAATCTCAAGAAAATTGATACATGTCGAATTAAACCCTATTGACTATTTCGGAAATTTGGAAAATTATTTCGTGAAGAATTCAGTTGAATTGAGGTAAATTGAAAAGTTCTTGACGTAATTTAAATTTGACAAATCAGATTGGCCCTAAAATTACGTTCAAAGTAAATGTAAATTACAGTTAAGTAAATTTCTTAACTTTTTAAATTCAATATTCCCCCACTTTCAATTCTCAAAAATATTGAAACTCTATCTTAAGGAGTGCCGTTCATTTTTTATGAAGACCACACTGTTTCAAGTCACAGGTGACCCTTCTTTCGAATTTTATACTTCGACCGACCAATTTTTGAATTCCCCTACGTTGTTCATTACATGAATCGTTTCCATGTCTATCTACTTATTTACAGGACTAGACTTTATTAAAATAAATTCGCACTGCTCGGTCAAATAGAATAATTCCATTTAAAAACGGGAAAGAATTCCCCAATAAAACTTATAAACTCCCTTAAAAAGAATTGGACTTAAAAGTAATTTCTAAAGTATTTGGTGTTTTTACATTTTTACAGATGCATTCGAGAAAACCTATAGATAAATTTCCGAGCAAGTAGATTATGATGAGCATGATGCAAATCATGGGGTATTATAATGCTAAATTGATGTTCATCACCATTTGATAGGCGCCCTCCTCTGGTATGATTAAATGCTCGAGTCCGACGAACTCCTCACAAAGATTAATAAAAAGTTACATGAATGTCAATAAACAATTTCCGTCGTGTGTTCAAATCAGTCAGTTCTATTCCGAAGAAGTGACTTACTAGAATTGCTTGTCGAGTGTATTAAAAAATTCCATCCTGAGGTTTTCTGGATTCGTTGATTGTCGCATCAAAGTGGAAAGCTAAACTCTCTCGAGAATCGTTTCCCGAGTCTTCCTCTTTCCTTTTCTTCTATTATTAAAGTATCTTTGCCTTTCAATTTTCAGACCGTAGGAAATTTAATATTCTCAGTCTTTAATTTAGAACTAAATCTAGATTGACTGATTGACGAAATCTTCGAGTCTTTTTATCATCTTGTCTGTCTTTTCCTTTATTTTTCAGGGGTTTTTTGTCGATTACTCCTAGGATCGCTGTTATTATGATAGCAATCTCGACGTTTCCTTTTGGTTGTACTTTTTTCGTCTCTTTTCGACGAGATTAAGAGGAGCGAAGAAAGAGGAATTTCCCGATAAAAAAGAGGCTGTTCGTCAGAGATACGAGGCTCTTCATATTAAGGGCGGATTTTGTCGAAACTATGTACGAAGCCGTGATGTTGGGGTCATCCGGCCGTTTCCTCCGGAAGTATGATGCTAACGGACTTGCGATTGGTCGAATTGCTCTTCACCAACCCGGAAGGAGGTCGATGAGACGGCGCAACCACGCGAACTTCCGGTCTGGGTGATGCTTCCCTCAGTGGACTTGATAGATTCAATAGATCATCACTATTTGGCGCAATGATTGGCCTGAAAAAAATAATTGCTAGTTTTATTATGTTACCTCACACGAAAGAGCTTATTACAGAAATCTTCATTTAAATCCATAAGGATGTACTACACGTATAGTCAGTTTGAAAATTCTTAAACCATTATAATGATCTATATAAAATGGACGAAAATAAACCCAATAAAACGAATTTTTTGAAAGAAATCGGAGCATCCTTTATAAAAAATGGTTTAGTTTAAAATGATTTATTTGACAAATGTTATATGGATTTTTGTATTTTAACTTCAATTTTAGGTAAAAGCTGTAATTCATATCCAATCCTAATTTTTTTTAAACAAATTGTTGCTTAAATCATTTCAATTTTAATGGAACCCAAATAAACAGAATTGTAAAGATTTTTTCAAGGAATGAAATTAGCCCTTGCTAATTAAGATTGGATAAGAATTACAGATTATACCTACAATTGAAGATAAAATACAAAAATCCATATAACTTCAGTTCTAAGAACAATTGAGCGGTTTGGTGCAATAAGGGTGTCCTTGCCTTTTTATAAGTCACTATTTAATTGTTTAGTATACAACTCCACTCAAAACATGTGACTTCTTAAAATGCAAGAACATCAATCATTTTTAAAATTCCTTAACGGCAAATGGTACTGTATGACGCCATAAACTACTGTGTTTCAAATGCACTTTTTTCAGCCTTTTTATTTTTAATCTAAAGAAGAAAAATCGCTGAAATTTTGAGAAACGGCAGAAAATATATAAGCGCACGTTGGTCTGGCCTATGAAAGAAATTTTGTCTAAATAATGCAATTTCATTAATTTTTAATGTAATTAAGAACAGGGCTTTAAACCCGTAATTCGCTATTAGGAGCCATCCATAAATTACGTAACACATTTTATGCCAATCTCTATAAAATTGAATATAAATTTTAAATTCTTCAAAATTGACGTACTTCAAAACAGAATTCAAAGTTTCTTCATTTTCTATCATAAACATTAGATATTGAAGAGTCTTCAATTACAAATCTTACAAACTGAAAAATTTTCCATTGTAAATCTTCACAATTGAACTAAATATTCCAAAGATAGGTTCAAAATTACATCATTTTAGACTATAAACACTCCAAATTAATTAATCTTGAATTGTAAATCTTAAAAATAGAAGGATTTTGAATCGCAATTTGTTTAAACTGAAGTATTTTCAATCGTAATTCTTTAAAGTTGAAATGTGAATTTTCTATTGTAAGTCTTCCAATTGTAGAATTTGTAGAATTTTGAATTGTAAATCCTACATGTAAATTTACAATTTAAAATTATTCAACTTTTAAGTTTTACAATGAAAAATTCTGATTTATACATCTTTAAAATTATAGAGTTATTAGTCTTAAATCATCAAAATTGAACTAATAAAAAAAAAACATTAAAAATTACATCTTTCCAAATTATACAGATTCAGTTTTAATTGTAAATATCTTCAACATGGGCCAGTGTCGAAAGTGGGAAACATCAGAAAGACTTAGAATTTCAGAATCACTCAGAAAAATATTTGTTTTAAATTAGAGAAACCGTTTCTTAAACACAATTTTTTGAATAAAAAAATCTTTTCTTTGACTGAGAGCCTATGAATATTTCTCTTAGATTGAAAGAGACAGGGCACTAAAATCCTGTTCTCATTTACATTATAAATAGAAAATTAATGAAATTCCATTATTTACACAAGATATAAATTTTAATAGACTCCGCCGATGTGCGCTGATATATTATAACTGTCGTATTCGAAAATGTCAACGAAATGTCTTTATTAGTTTAAAAATAATAAGGCGGAAAAAAATAATACATGAGAAACCCAGAAATTCATTACGTCACAGAATACCATTTGCCTTTAATCTATTTTTTTACTATTTCTACGACCAGTATCATCATTTTTACAACTTGACAAAAATGTAAATGAAGAAAATAAAGCATCCTGCACAAAATGTATGGAACAGGTATTTCGGTCAAATTATGTAAAAGTTCCTGTTTCTGATGCGTCAAGTGATGCTTATCAAAAGTCGTAATGAGAACATTTCACCGGAAGGCCTTTTCCATGTAATTTTCTGTGGGGCCCTTCAGATTAAATACAATTTTAAATTCCGCTTTAATGGGTAAACTCTAATAGAAAACTACCTAGTAGGTAAAAAAACTGAAAACTAAAAATCTCCTTGTTCAATCTCTTGTATTTTATTTTACTAGCAGTGTTCTATATTTTCCAACTATTGAATGTTCTGTGAAATATTTTATAGGTTTGTTTGAAATTAATCATTATATATTTTTGTATAAATTGCTTCTACTGTTGATGTTTTAAAAATATAACAGATAACCCGATAACATGGAGCTAATTTCAGGAGTAGAATTTTTTGTGAATAGGGGAACTATTTTTAATAATACGCACTTATGTTGAGGTGGAGGTGTAGGCGTTCGGGAGAGAGGAAAGCTGGCGACTTCTCTCGTCACCGATAGAGAACGGATCGATCCAAAGGTTTGATCCGGCGACAGATTGGCACCAACACTTTGTACCATTCCACTACTGAAAAGCAAACAAATCATCAGAAAAGTTATTATCATTTCATCTTCTGAACTAAAAATAATTTTTTTATTCTTTCAATTACTTTACATAAAGAATTTTATATTTTTTCATTACTTCAAGCAAACACAGACATAGGGAAGAGAAATTATTTTTTGATATAAACTTTTTAATATCAAGGACTTAGACTTTCGATCTGTTACAATTAAAATATCATACAAACACTCTAGTTCTTTTAATGAAAAAAGCATGATTTAATTTATGATTTAAGTTCAAAGAACTTCGTACGAAAATAAATTAATTCTATAGAAGCAACCCTGTAAAATTATTGTGACATCCACTGAGAGATTGAATTTCAATATTATTAACTTTGGTTTCGAAACGCAATAAAATTGGAAGCCTGAGAAGCAAATAATGGGACAAAATGAATCTGTTTCAATTTTTTGTTTTGATTATATTGTAAAAGTTGGTCCTAATGAGTGTCTAAATTGACGAGTAAAATATGTTGTGTCTAATTCTTCTAAGAACCATATTCAACAAACAATATCCTGAATCAAATTACTTAATCTGTAATTTATAGTCAAAAGAAAATACTGCCTTCTTGAAGAAAAAGTTCTACCCTAAAAACAAATTTTTTATATTTTTAAACTAATGTTACAGCATTTTTTATCTTTTCAATGTAGACCGACATGGGTAGCAAAAAGAGCAGTACATTTGTTTTCTGAGAACACAATGAAATAAAAAAAAGTTAGAATTTTTATGAGAAAGGATGCTGCTGTATGCTAATACTTCTATGGTGTACACACCCTATATTATAACTTTTCATGAATATGGAGATTTTTAACGCTTCACTGGAAACTTAATACAGTGCGATCCATCGTTCTTTGATATTTTTATAAATTTAAAATGTCAATTTACAAGTAAAGGCAAAATTATTTTTATGCAAATTACATCAACCAAAAAATAAAGGAAAGGTTTAAATGGAATATTTAATTAAATAAATAATCAAAGAAACATCTTTCAGTAAGGTTTAATATGATATGGTTTTTATGCTATGAGTATGTAATTAATAATTTATTGATTACAATCACGAGACGTAACACCACCCCGTCATTCGAGGATGAGTATGAAATGGTCATGATCGAATTATTGATGAAAAAAATATTAATAAATTATATGGAAAAATTATGGAAATGAATCACTGCATTTTCACCATAGATGTTTTAACCTAAACTAGATGCAAATATGAGATTCGACCATAGAAAAAGTTAAAAAGCATCTTACACAAGGACAATAAGGGTATAGTTATAGAAGCAATCATCTTTTGGAACCAATATCGTGATATTGGTGCTGATGAATCAGGTAAAAGGAATTATTATCACCATTTACATATCAATTGAGGTCAAAGTAGCATGATGTGTAGTTAGACACTATAAGAATACGCATTGCACTTATTTATATTTAATGAAAAGTCTATATCCAGCACATGCTACAAGAATAGCCTTCTTATATATACTTCTAGCAAGACCCTGGCTGAACTTTTGACCTATGTATATTGTATAATGTATATCTATTACGATGATACATTTTGTGAGAAAAAAATAAATTATTTCCGAAATTGAACACCCACACTAGTCTAAGTTGTGTCTTTTTATTTAACAAATTTAAAAAAGATCAAAATCGGATATGATTTAGAGGTTCCATATTTGAGTTTTGTCTTTTTTATTGATTTCTCGTTGTTTTTATTTTCTAAATATCTTGAAAATGCACGTATTAAATTTGTGTACATATAGAATTACCCCCATTTACATTACTATGATTGTGCATAATTTAATTAAAATCTTTAAACTAATTTTTAAGGGAAATTAAATAATAATTTTATCTTACTTGCTTAACATTTTTCTATAATAATTTCACATAGAATGTGCCAATTACAGAACACAATAAGTAAATTAAAAGAAGTTACTTATTATAAAAAATGTGAAACTTCTAAATCCTATTCGACTACAATTTTTTTTAAATTAATTAAGTTACAACTTAGGCTAGTGTGTGTATTTATTTTCGAAGCTCATTACAAAGCTTTAGTTATTTTAACCAAACTTTTGTTAATGCAACAAAATGTTGATTTGTCATGAATCAAACCAAATTTGTTATTTGCATATTATGCTTAAAAATAAACAGAACAATGAAAAAGTTTTATTATCTCAGAGGCTAATAATAATTTAAATAAATATATATATGCAATATTTCAATTTAGGATGGTAGTGTATTTTAAATCAATGAAAATGTTTTGAAATTCATGAAAACAAAAAAAATATACTGAAATGTTTAAATACTTCCAAAACATATTGATATTTTTCGAACTCTTCTAAAATATTTTGAAATTTGTATGACGTCCCTGTCTATATAACTAATTAATTATTTATTTAGGGTTGATAGTGGTAAGTACTACGAAATTATAAAGTTATACTTTGATTAATGATAATTCAAATTTTTGAGAAGATTCTTGTTTCGAATTTTACCAAAATTATGTTTGGACTTTCTACTTTTAATCGCCCCCTACTTTAATAAAAAAACTTCAAGGAAAAATTCGAATCAAAAGACTTTCATCAAATTTATTATTATTAAAAATAATTTATAAAAGCAATAACTGATAAAAGCCACCTTTTTATAAATAACAGGCGATATAATCTTTATGTTGCAACAAAAAGAGTTAATACCAAATTTGTTTTTCTTTCAAAATATTTTCTTTATCAAACTAATCCCGTTGTCACACACACCCTTATCGAGCCAAACGAAATAATTTATCGTTTTCATTGAAATAAAATAATATTGTTAAAATTAGAATCTTACCTAACAGAGGCCGATGTTACCAAAAAGGGCATAGGCGTTGGGCAGGGACTTACAGGCGAGCTGCTGACAGAACTTCGCGTGCTACTCATAACGGAATGAGGACATTGTGGTGGTCCCATATGGGATATCAAGGTTGCATTTCCGTTTCCAGTGTTGGTCGTCCGTTTTTTGAAACACGGAATTCTTGACCAACTGCTCTCATTCTTACTAGGCCCATCTGCAAAAAATTTAATTACCAGGGTAATCAACTATATAGGATAAATTATAGCAGAAACTGGGAAGGTGTTTAGTTTTTACAAAATAAAAAATTTGAGAATTATAAAAAATGGAAGATTTATAAAAAATGCAAGAAATATTATATTTGTAATTCTTTAAAGATGCAGAATGTCAGATTTGAAGGCCTCATAATGTGTATGAGTTATATATGTAAATTTTAAAGTTGAATGCATCGATAAGTTGCACAATTTAAGCTTATACAAAACATGAATACTTTTCAATAATTCAAAATCATAATTAAAATCTTAACATATTTACAACAATAAAATAAAGCCTTAAATTTCAAATAGCCACTCCTTATTAGAAGAGAATTTACGTTCTATGGAGTATAAACCAACGATATTCGAAGTAAATTATCCGTTAAATAACCACCCACGTTCGAGAATCGTGGTCAATGATGAACTCGACGAGATTTTTCACGAACTCTCTACATGCACTGAAAAAAATAGTTTAGCTGTTCCAGCTAAACGAATAGCTGGATTTCATCTTCTAAGAAAAAATAGCTGTGTTACCTAAATATCTAGCTGTTTTAGCCGAATGCTGCTATCTAAAAATTTTGTAGATAACAAAAATTGGCTAAAACAGCTTGATAGTTAGGCAACACAGCTATATTTGCTTACAGGACGAAATCCAGCTATATGCTTAGCTAAAACAGCTAACCATTGTTTTCAGTGCGAAAAAAATATATAGCTAAATCAGCTATAGTTATCCTTGATCTAGCTACAAATATTGTTAGAAACGAACCAATGATATTTTTAAAATGGGTAAAGAAGGGATTATAAATTGCTGAAACAAAAATATTATATAGCTTGATTCAGAATGTTGGAATTAAAATTGATTTAATTTTTTCGTATTTCTTCCCGCAGCATACCTCGTGAACGGAACGGTTACGCAATTGCGTGACCGTAAAGTGACCACATACTGTGACCGTTACGTTTACTGAGCCCGCTAGGGCATATTTTCATCCTTTTTCACATTCATTTACAATTTCACAAATAACTCAATGGATTTAAAAATCTTTTCACACATTTATATTAGTTTATTTGTATTTATTCATGTTTACAAAAATTACAAATTAAAAGCTGTGTGTGGCAACCCGACGCACAATATTTGACGTCAAGTTGCCACACACAGCTTTTAATTCTTAATTTTTTACACATAAATAAATACTAATACATAAATATAAATATAAATGTGTAAAAATATAAAAAGAGTGTTGAGTTCTATATGAAGTTGTGAGTAAATATGATTAAAGATATAAATATGCCCTAGTGGGCCCAGTGAACGGTTAGGTCATGTGGTCACCTTACGGTTTGCAGTTGCAAAACTATTCCGTTCATGACGTCAAACAGCTAATTCAATTATAGATATTAAAATTCTTGAATCAAGGTTTCAGTTGGCTGTATAAAAAATAAACATTACTTTATTCAATTATATTTTATTTTTATTGATTTAATTTTACAGTATTTTTCTGTTTGAACTACAGATTTTTTGCCGTGTAGCGTTAAGGAATTTTATATGAGACTCGTTCAGGGATAACATTAAGGAAAATTCTGTAACAATAGCCCTAGCGCTATACTTGACCATTTGCATGGTGTTACGAAACAATCCGTAATACTAGTCAGTGCCATTTTTTTAATTTAATTGTGCAAATCGTATCAAAAGCAATTTTTTTCAGGTATATGAACCCCCAAAAAACGTTTTGAATATGGGAGACACCCGCACATTATTAAAAATAAAATTATTCATTTTTCGGTCAAACTATGCAAGATAGGAAAAATGTTAATAGATAAGAAAAATTGTTCATCTCCAAAAGATCTACAAATTTTCTTGAAGCAATTTTTTAATAATTAGTCTATTTTTTGATTTGGTCGTTAAAAATTTGGTAAAAATAAAAAAATCCAATTTTCCGCTCAAACTATGCAAGCATAGTTTTTGTTTTAATCGTAAAAAATAACAATTAAAAAAAATGAGAATATGCCAGCCCAGCGGGCAGATTTTTACAATAATATTATAATAAAAAACTTGTCCAACAAAAGCTGCAGGAATATACACTAAAACAACCCCTAAAATTAAAAAAAATGCTTAAGAAAGACTTTAATTTAAAGAGTAAACATTTTTTCACTGATAATGGTAACGTTTTATGTAAAAAGTATCGAAAAAAGATACAACCCTCTAGCACATTTAAAACACACCCTAAATCAACCCCTAAGTTTGAAAACTCTGTAAAAAGACACTAATTTAAAAAGTCGTAATGTTTAAATTGAGTATGGCAGAATTTTATGTCAAAAAACTATCCAGAACAAGTTTAATCTCTCTAGCGCATATGGAATCCACCCCAACTTTACCCCTAAAGTAAAAAAAAATCTGTAAGAAGACTCTCATATGAAAAGTCCCAAAAAAAGTTTCATATCCTTAGTGCACGTGGAACCCACCCTAAATAAACGCTTGAGTTTCAAAAATTCTGTGAAAAACACTAGTTTAAAAAGTCAAAATCTTTTCGATGACAATGTAATGGCATAACTTCATGCCAAAAGTTTCATAAAAAAGTTTCGCCCCTCTACCACATGTGGAACCTATTCTAAATCAACCCCTAAAGTTTAAAAGATTCTGTAATGAAGCTAATTTTAAAAGTTGAACTGTCGTCACTGGTAATGGCAGATTTGCATGCCACAAGGTCTCCAAACAAGTTTCATCCCTCTAGCGCATGTGGAACCCACCCAAAACCAACCACCATGTTTAAAAAAT
Source organism: Andricus kollari (assembly GCA_932074435.1). NCBI lineage: Eukaryota > Metazoa > Arthropoda > Insecta > Hymenoptera > Cynipidae > Andricus > Andricus kollari. The sequence goes on from CAKNWW010073045.1 coordinate 13,332, forward strand.
TCTATGAACAGAGACTAATTTTAAGTCAAAATTTTTTTGCTGATAAAGGCAGAATTTCATGTGAAAAGTGTTG
>CAKNWW010073543.1:0-11029 GCA_932074435.1 Andricus kollari
CCCCCCCCCCCCAAATTGGTAACGTAGTTTATGTATGGCCCCTCATCAGATAACGAGAATTAAATTTACAAAACTGTATCAATAAAAGTATTTACCGTAAATAAATAGCAATATCAATCTGAAAAGTTGATTAACACGTCATCTGAGCCAAAATAGACATTCTAGGCAGGTTCTAATGAAAAACAATGGTTTCAACGTTTTTGTTATACGAAACTCACCCCGTGTCCCCGATATAATCCAACATGCTGACTTTGAGCATGTCTCTCGTGCGTTTTTTATCCTGGGTCAGACGAATCCTCCGATTTCCGGTGGAGAACACTTCCACGACGAAGATCGCGAAACGGTATCACGCCCCCGACAATAATTGTCGAAGAGCTCTCGTTAACCTGGTCTTAAAGACGCGCGCGTGACTCACGCGAATCTTGCTACCGATGGACGTTTTAATTAATCCAAGATACGTAAGCACAACTGCAACAAAGCTGCACCATGTCCGTTCTGAATTCAGCCTTCAACTAGTAAAACCTCTGGTGACGATTTAGCTTCCGGCCTTCCTCCTGGACGTCTCCTTCGAGACTCGAGTGAATCGATGTCGAATCGCGAATTCGAGGTCCGTTCATCGTTCAAGATGTCCAGGAGTTTAGTGTTACAGGACACGCTCACTTCAGACCCTGTATTACTCGGCAATTACGTACGATATCCACAATCCCGTTATCGATCCCGATCGATGAACACGTGTATCTGCAATGGGATAGCAGACGATGCAATGACGCGCAACTTCTACAAACCTCCTTTTATTCCTGCACATAAATTTCTTTTCCACTTTGCTACATTTAGAAAAAATCAAAATTGGGTACAGAGTCCAGTTACCGACATTCACCGATATTCGAGAACATTGGTTCGTGTTGGTGCTCAATTTAGAAGGGAGCAATATAGTTTCAAACTGATTGTTTAGAACCGTCTAAAATGTCTAGATCGATAGCTATATTGAGAAACTTAAAAAAATAGTCAGTACTCGAACCATCGAAAGTTGTAGAATTTCGGTAAATGTCGATAACAGGAATCTCCGACCAGAACACAGTTTGATCAACTACTAAATTTTTAAATTCGAATAAATAGAAACAATTTTACATTCAAAAGTTCAATGCCATTGTACAATATTTCTAGTTGTAAGTCATTTGAGTCAAATAAACACAGGGCCTTACAAATTGCATAGAATTCTAAAATAAAAGATTCTAAATAATAATTGTACGATTTAAAATAAGTGCTTTTTAAAACTGAATAAGGGTTTTAATTTGAAATAGTACAATTCCGAATATTTCAATCGACGATTATTCAATTTTGCACGATTTTAATCTAACATTGTTCGAGTTTCAATGTGTTCAAATTCGAATTATGTATTCATTTTTTGAAGCTTGGAACGTGAAAACAATCAATTATTATTATTATTTAAGGCTTTTAATTTGAACTTGTACAATTTGGGAGAATTGCAACTAAATGCAAATGTTTCAATTTCAATTCTTTCAGTCTAAGGTCTTCAATTTTTAACGATTCAACCGCGAAATCAGTCAAACATTATAAAGCTTCAATTTTTATAATTTGGAAATGTTTTAATGCAATTTCATTTATTTTTTATTTTTTGTTAAAAATTGTGGAACTATATCAGGAATTCCTTTTGAAATCGAACAATTTTTAAATCTGCTGAACTTATTCCGTTTTCGGAACTTTTAATAATTATTTATATTTGAACACTTTTAATTTCGAGACATTCAATTTTTAAAGTTTGAAGCTTTTTCAAAATAAATAAATCAATAAAATGGTGAACTTTGAAATTTTTTAATTTAAAATTATTCAATTTTGATCTAAAAGTATTAAATTCAAATTTGTTTGATTTCAAGCGTTTTTCATTAATTCGAAATGTTTAACATTTAAGTGTATTAAACTATAATGCTTAATTCTAATTATTTTATTTAAAATTATAAAATTCGACCATTATAATCTAAGAGACTTAAAAATGAAAATTGAAGCCTAAATTGAATAATTTTATGTTACCAGTCAAAAAAATAAATTCTCAATATATTCCCTTCGGATCTTCCGAATTATTAACAATCTAGTAACACTCTTGACTTTTTAATAGCTTTCTATCCACGTGAAAGTTACAACTACTCTTCCTGTTACATTTCAGAAAAAAATCTTTAACTATCCGATTACTTCTTTTTACGCCTTCAATTATTTTCGAATATATAATCTTCAGGCAATAAATCAATAAGAGAATAAGAGAAAACTCCAAATGCAGGTGGGTGATTTAAATCCCTCAGCTCCCCAACGATTAATCTTAATTTTCCGCTCTTCCATACCGTCTCAACAAGAATAACCCCCCGAATTACCGTCTTACACGCTCGTTATCCCAAAGGTTGATTCCAATCCTCGCATTCAGTTATATAATAACTGTTTCTCCAATTCCGTATAATCCTTTTTCTCAAATGACAAATCCTTGACCTTGCAACTCAAGCCCTCTTAAAAGAAACTAGATTCTTCATAAATAACAGATCTCGCATCAAGAAATAAGAATCTCCTCCACATAAAGTACGCGCACTTTCTTGTCAGATGCACTCTCTTTCAGTTGAATGTCACAGAACACATTCAACGTGTAACAGTCGGGTGACATTAATTATTAACACATCCACGTTTCCCTAGACATTAACGATAAGCCCAAGAGGAACTCAAGCGCAGCAAATGTAATTAACGCGAAAATAAGAGGAGTCTGTAATTTCAATCTCGCGACTTAGGAACCTAGGAAATTGCTCTCCATCTTCCTCTCCTGCAGAGAAATATCAAAAGACGATTGATTTTTGCTGTCAAAAGAAGGTATGACGAAAAACACTGTACACCTCGCGGAACAGCTGGTCCCATTGGCGTGATCCTTTTCTGAAATTTGAATACGCTTTCAGCGATCTGAACGTGGTTTCGACAATTCGAATGCGATTTGAGCGATTCGCGCGCACAAGTGCCGTAAAAATGAGTTACCCGTGCTGTAAGCGGAGCAGCACGACGTGACAACGATTCGAAGTGCCGTCGGACTGTTTTACTGGCTTTGCTCAATGCAACGCAGTGGCACACACATCTCCCTCCCAAGTTCCATCTCTCTTTTTCTCTCACGCTCTCTCTCTCTCTTACTCTCCTCACGAGGAGGAGCAGGAGGTGGCGGAGGAGATAGCTTGGAGGGGCCAATCTGGAGTTATGTAGTTGCACGTAAACGCGTGACACGCATGCACCCGTCACCCACACACCCACACACTCACACGGAATCTTAAACTCTTAACTCTTGCACGTACAGGTTGGACTCTCACTCTACGAATCGCATATTCATGGATAGGGAGGATCCATGGAGGATTGCTGAGTGCCGATACTACGTGCTTCTGGCCCGATTAATTCGGGTAGTGGAGCCCCAAGAGGGGCCACTTTCGGCACATTGCAGAGTCCATGTGGGCCTCAGGCATCGAACCAGATTCGGGATGAAAAAAGAGGAAATGGGACCGGGATTCTGCAACAGAATGGGAGGAACTGATAATGAGGAGAATGGTAGTTGATTTTCCAATCTATAGAAATTTTGCAAAAACTATTTTTAAACTGTTCTAATTTTGGGAAAATCGTTCAATTACACTGATAGAAATGAATAAGTGGTACAACAATATTTATGATTAAATTAACTCTATTTTATTGCTGGTATAGATACAGCCATACAGGATGTCTGTTTTGGCCATCCGATTCTTGTTGCTTACGAAAGTAGACGCGCAGGCGCGATCAAGATGCGCCTGTTGTAAACTAAACAAAGCGAGTCGGGTAAATCAGTCATACAAAGGGTATTGGTAAACGACAACATTTCAGAGATAGTTCCCTCAAACAAGTGTTTAATAGAATTACACATTTCATACAATAGCAACACATATATTACATTTCTGTACCACAAATATAAGTAACTTGTATTTACCATATTTCAGTAAGTGCATTTTCTACTCTTTATCATTGAAGTACACGTATTATATTATAAATATACTCGTAATTTTTCAACCAACGATCATATGGTTAAATCAACATTATTATTTCTATCAGTGTAATAGCAGCGTAACAAAGAAAATTGACCAACTTTGGCTCAAGTTGTTAAAAAGGCATGATACTTGGTGTATGCATTCTCTCCAATTTCAAAAAAGATCTAGGACCGGGTGCCAAATAGTCGAATATTTTTTTAAATGTTTTTGTTAAACTCCGGTATCTTTCAATACAATAAGATGTCATTTTTTCTTTTTCATTCTAAAGGGTGTTTCTCATTGTTTCAAAAATCGTAAAAAATATACTAAAAAATTCAAAATGAACAAAGTAGCCACCGATTTTCTAGAAATCCAAAATTTGTTTAAAAAAAAGTAGGTCAGATGCGGAAAAAGTGCAAAAGCAAATTCGTTCTGTTCGAAGAGTTCCACAAGAAATTCTTGTTCCATGTTTCTATATTTTGCATAAAAAAATTATTGAAAAACGTGCCCTTTTTCAAATTCGGTGTGTTTTAAAAATAATTTAGATAGTTAGCTTTTTCTCTTTGATTCTGATGAGGGGTTTTTCATTGTTTCAAGATCCGACAAAAAAATAATCAAAGTTGAAAACCAACAAAATGGCAATCCTTTTTCTGAAAATCAAGTAACTGTAAGTCTAAAAGAAAAATTGCTTCTTGCGAAAAACGGTCGTCAATAATAATTTTTGAAAAAAAATGAGAATAAAGTGCACAAAGGTGAAGATTCCATGTGAATTGAAATTTTTTGATTCAGGAGTACTTTTCGGGGTACCGTCGGAGTGTGTTAGGGGAGGCAAACCCATATGATTGATACATAAAGTTTTTAGTTGGAAGGTCCTCTACTACCGTACGATTTTCTCAAATCCACCGAAGATATTCCAAAAAATCCAAAAAGTGATTCGAGAAAAAAATTTCAAAAACAAAAAAATGCGCAATTTCTTTGGGGGGGGGGGGAACCGAATGAGGAAAATCGTTGCTCTATAAACAAAGTAATTTTAAACCACCCTACTGTACAATGTGGAGGCATTCACGTACATATTTTTCATACCCCAGAATCAATATTTTTCAACTTAAAATAAGAGCAACATAAACATTAGAATTTGAGCTGAATCTGTATTGATCTTTTCTTACATAAAACTATGCATTTTTAATTGGCCGTGGCTACGTTACCAAAATTTCGGTACAAATAGCCGGTTTGTTTTCGGTTCGAATAGGGGGAGCTGGAAAAGGGGTTATTTGTACCGAAATTTCGGTGCGAATAGTCGGATTTTTGTGTAGACACACCCATATTTGTACCGAAATTTCGGTACACGTAAACACTTCCTTTTTAATTCGTTAATTTTAAACTATTGAGATAATTTTATTTGTACTAACCTCAGTTCTAAGCGGCTTCTATGTAAGATTATATCATGGGATGAATTTCTCTTGCATCTGTCCGCAAGTTCACTCTAAATATGAAGCACTGTAGGAACACGCCCCTAAATTACGTAACGACAATTTCTGCGAATTTCAACGCTGGAATAAAGCCTCTTCCTTCCCTAATTGTGAGTCCTATAAGTTAGGGATGACCCTTAATTCAACTTTTTCAAGGAAAGGTAACTTTTCTATGAATACGTTTTTGACATCTCTTTCTTTCTTCAGCATTCTACAAAATTCTGAAGAAAGACGTATTATAAATTAATTGCTTCCTACAAAGTTACTCTTCCCAAAAGAAAAAACAACTTCGCAGTATTTTTAAAAAATGAGTGAAGAATGTAATTTTAAAATTTGAAGAGCAGAATAAAATGTTTTCTCTTGGAAGAAACATTCTCTATAATATTATTAAAAATAATGTAACTACAGTGAGGCATTGCAGCTCGTAGGTTTTAAATCATAGACTGCGACATCCGGTGACCTATAATCTGGCAAACCTGCATCGTGCGCAGCAGAAAAAAATCTTTTCATATACCCGGGGGGGTCAAAGCACTCTCTCTATAGTATAGTGATAGTCTATCGTCCCGAATTTGGAATGGCCGTTTTGCCGTTTAATGTCCCACTGCACCAGGCCAGACGTTGTAAAATCTTCCGAAACCACCTGTTAAGTAATTTTCTGCCCTAACGGCCCCTCGGATTTATTTTTGTGTTCGGCTGCTTACTTCTTCCAAGTTCCAGGTTTACCCAGCCACTCAGGGTTATTATACGGGAAAATTATTGGCTTGCACCTACATAGTCATTATGAGGTAGCTATCTCGAGAACTGTTTAAACTCTTCCAACTCCATGTGCTACATTTAGCTCAATTTCCCACGAGTACCTTGTAGGTTCAAGGTTGACAGGTTTATCTTCAAATTTAAACACTTCTACTTCAATCATTTTACTTAACCGCTATTATTTTTAACCCCGTTTTTAACCCCAAAGACCCAGTTCTTAAAATAATAGATACATTATATTTATTTCTAATAATAATTAATTTAACAGGGTGTCTACTAATTTTTACCCACCAAAATCCTCGTTATTTCCCGGTTGTAAATGTCAAATCTCCTCTTACTAAAAGCGCAAATAAAACGCATTTAACATAAAGTTTTCCTATATTTTTAATTATTCTAACATTTTTTATAAACGTATCTTTAGTTAATTATTGTTGCTATTATAATTGGTAAATAATTCGAAGATGTAATGTAAAATTCATTTAGTATTAAAATCAATTAGGTTTATAATGGTTCATTGTAATAATTCTTTAATAATTGATCAATAATTGATAGCTAATACCAAATAAATAAAGAACATCAAAATTTTTTTATTCGAAATCTGACCCTCAATAATAAATTTTGTAGAGAATGTTGATGAAGCAATTAAATTGTTTTCAATTCACCTGTCCCTAAAGCAAACAATGCATATCAACATTCTCTACGTAGTAAAGTAATAAAGCGGAACTGAGCATGCGCCGATTGGTCAGGAATAAGTGAGGTTAGCCCAGCAAATCGGGCTAGATATACGGCTATTGTAGTCAAGTCGAGAAAAAAAATTATTTTCAACCAAGTAATTGAATTTTCTATCAAAAAGATGAATTTTTAACTAAGAAACATTAATTTTCTACAGACAAGAAAACGAATTTTGAACAAAATACATGAATTTTAAACTAAAAAAGACCAGCCTTCAACCAAAAATGGAATAATTACGATTTCAATTAAATTAATTAATTTTCAAACAAAACCTACTCGAATTTAGTCTAAAGTTTTATAATCTTGAAAAATTGAAAAATTTTGCTTCAAAATCTTCTACATTTGTTGCGAAATTTTCCAAAATCTAGATTTTGTATGAAATAGTTTGAAATCTCCTCAAGATGAAAATTATTTTCGAATCTTTTCAAAACTTCTAAAACTTCTAAATATTTTTTGAAATAATACATTTATCCTACAAAAATTTTAAGCGCCCCAAAATGACAAAACTTGTCTTAAAATCTTCCAGATTCTTTTTCGGCATATTTTGAAATCTTCAAATCTTAAAACAGCCACTAAAAGTAATATGTTCTATTATGTATGTTGCAGTGTCGCAACTTATCAGGTTTTCTACAACAATGTATACGAGATCTCGCGACTACAATTTATTAAGAAAAGGATGAATATTTTAATCTATTTGTCTTATGATCACGATTAATAAAAAATATAATGTTTTCCAAAACTTTAAATGTGATTCCCGTTTCGAATTTGTATTCACGGGGTTTCCTGATTTTATTTTCATTCCTGGCTATTTTACGGGTTTCCCGGTTAGTAGACACTCCGCAGTGATTTAGATTGTGTTTTTTTTTTTAACTGTCAAATTTGATGACCCTGAAAAAGATAAATAGTTTTTTTGCAGTCTCTAAAATGTTGAAAAATGTAAATCAGGAAGTCTCTGCTATGCACTGACCTAAAAACCGTATATTGAAAATCGGTTTAATAAATCGCGGCGTACAAATCGACCCCAAACCAGTTTAAATATCGTTAAAGAAAGTCCGTTAAGCGTTAAGTCGAAAGACGTTTATGGCTTTTTTTCTACATCATCGGATCCAGTGAATTTCACCCTACATGAGCAACGCAACGCGGCTGATGGGCGTTTCCGCCCGAACTCGAAAAATCATAAATAAATAATTTTGCCAAGAGATGTCTCCCTCGATCATGACATTGAAAAATAAACGTATGACCCTCGTCTTAAAAAGTCGAGGGAAAACTGTTTCCCCCACTCAGCGCATATTTTCTTCGTCTCCCTCTCTATCTCAGAGAATGGTGTAAATAGAGATAGGGACCTATTTGTTTGCACTAGTTTCCCCGGCAAGATAAAGCTTTCAGAAACTTGAACAGATCCCCTATTCTTTGAGCTACGAGGCATAATGCATATCTTATAAGGATGTATCCAATTATTTTGTCAACTGCCCACAAAATAAATACTTATGTTTTTTCCAAAAATATTTATATACGCATCCGTTAATGAATTCAAATAAATGAGCAACAAGATAAAAAAAACAGGGTGGTTACATAAATCTCGGAAGAATATTCCTCTTTATTTACTGGTTCATTCCTGGTTCAAAAGAAAAACTAACTTGCACTTTTCTACTGTAAGCACTGATAAATTTTTATTTTTATTAACATATGTATTCTAAAAACTTTGGTAAATAGTGCAACCAAACACTTAAAGTCACCCATTTTCCAATTTTAAGCGCTGAAAATAAATACTTTTAATTGAAGCGTTTGAAATTAGAAGAGCAAAATTTCAAGCATTCTTAATATTTTTAAATATCCCGACTGAAAAAAGTCCCAATGGGAAACCCAATAAAATCCCACACTGAGAAAAAAATAAAGTTACGGCAATTTATTTGGCTCAAACAACATTTTTTGTTGAGTACTGTTGGTTACTGGTACAAGAAAATTTGGTTGCTCATACCAAAGAATTTGGTCGCTCGTACTAAATAATTTGGTTGTTCGTACCAAACACGGGACCGCGCATGCGCAGACGACTTCAGCTGATATGGCAGAGAGAGCCGCGTATTGTCGTTGATTGCCGTGATAGTGGTGACATTGAATTTCCTGGATTTGACTTTATAATTTAGGAATGTGCACGTAGTTTCTTTATTTTGTGTTATAAAATAAAAGCAAAGATTCCTAATTTGGAAAAAAGCTAGAAGAAGTGAAAATGATTTGATGCAATAAAATGCATTTGATTTAACGAGAAGTTTTTCGTTTGATCACAATTTCGTCTATAATTATGAATTATCCTGATGAAAAATAGAAGTCTCTACATGTAACGAATAAATCCAGCTGTTTGTACCGCAGCCACGGCCAAAATTAATGATTATTATTAGGCAAGATCTCTGCAAATTGAAAGAATTTTAAAAACGTGATAAGTACTATGTTAAAACATAGGACTTATCACGTTTTTCCTCTGACCGCCTCAAATGATATATTTTATTATAACTACAAAATAAACATTTTCCTTATTTAACAAAATCATACTGTTACTTAAACCAAAGACTTTAAATTCTTTTATAAAAAATATGGTTAATACTACAGAATATATTTGTTCAATCAACTAAATATTTGGTGGTGCCCACAAATTTTGATGAGCGTACTAAACTTCTTGGTTGGATAGACCAAATAGTCCAGTAAAATAATTTGGTTGACTTAACCAAACGGTTTTATTACTTTCCTAGTAACTAAATAAATTGGTCGGGACAACTAAAAAAAATTTCGGCCAACCAAACCTTTTTCTCAGTAAAATAATACCCTTGAATCAATAAAAAATGCTATTGAATCAATCAAAAATATTAATGAATCAATAACTTTCGTTCAAATGCAGACCTATTATCAATTTAAATGTTTTATATACTATAGAATATTAATAGCATCACTATTGGACCGAAATTAATTTATTATTATTTTACTGAATATTCATTTGAATCGAGAAAATATATTCGCTTTTAAACGAGGGCTACTGATTCAATACCATTTTCTTTATGAGTGTAAAGTACCATTTTTTTCAAATTCTTTTATGAATATACATGGGAATTAACTCCCCACAAAAAATTTCAAAATCCGTTCTTTTAAGCAATACATTTTTTTAGGCTTTTTTGAGAAAAATGCCTCTTTTCCCCGTATTTTAAGATTTCTTCACAAGATTTATGTAAAAAAAAAGTGCTCTCGAAATAGTACTAAAGTAGCTTATAGCGGTGATTTCGATTCGGGTGTTTCCACTTTGTATTTATAATTTTATACTGTTCATATTATGAGCAATTATTTGTTTCCTCCTTATAACTAATAAGAAAATATATTTGCTTCCTCAATAAAAAAAATACAAATAGGTCAATCAACCCTTCGCGTATCAATGAGTATTTCTATTCTTGCATGAACTTTGAATTATGTTAATGAGAAAATTTTTTCTGTGGAAAATAGTTTTCTTAAATATTATAAATGACCATATCTTCAATACTCTTCCATAAAATTTATTAATATTATAAGCCAATCGATTTGTCTCAAATCAAGTAATCTGTTCCGTTTGTGCATCAATTTTGAATTATGTTAATGAAAAAAGTTTTACTACAAAAATCGATTTTTCAAATATTATAATTGACCATACCTTCCTTAACTCTGCAATAAAATGCATTAATATTATAGGTCTATCTATAGGTCTTAAGATCTTTTATGTCCTTGCATCAATTTTGAATGACGTTAATGAAAACTGTTTTGCCATAAAACCCCCACTTCAACATTGTATTGCACATTGTATCAGACATTTTTTAATTGAGGAACGTTCAATTAAACGAATTTCAACATTTTCAAAATTGTTACCATTACAAAGTTTCCTCTGTGAGAAAGCAAAAAGAACTGCTTTAGTCCTATACCAGGTGTTTTTTTTAACTTGAGACATCAAAATATCTCAAGAAATACGCATCCTATGAAAAAATATCCAAATTAAAAACTTTTTATTTTCGAGGGGGAAAAGCGACTTTAAACAAATTG
>CAKNWW010073558.1:0-12968 GCA_932074435.1 Andricus kollari
TTAATGCTATTACTTGTATTTGAGGGATTTAGCCTGAAAGATTTGCGTTATGGTAGGTTGCACCTAGCTAGGCGTTACATCAAAATTTGTAAAATTTCGGGATGTAACATTGTCTCCTTGGGGACCTGCATCAGTACCTCTCCCTCTTCCTTTTTGGGAGTCGAGGTTGCCGCAACACCAGGGGTCCTCGTCTTCTTCTTCTTTCGTGGCCTAGAAGTGGTCGCCTCTACGGGGCTTAGAGTGGACTCCCTCGGTCTCTTCCCAGATTGGGCTGAGGGAGTTTCCACGGCATCTTGTTCCGTCTGAATTCTCCGACTGGCTCTTCGTTCGCGTCCTTCCTTCTTTCTGACTTCTTTGACTATGTGGCCTCCTTCTCCTTCATATAACTAGAGTGGCAGTCAAAGTGTGTCTCGAGCGCCTTCACATTGCGGTGGAGACGCACAAGATGTTCCTTCACATCACTCACACCGTCGCGGATTTCAAGCCACATGTTTCTCCGTTTCCCGCAGAAGACCTCCATCTTCCCGATGATCTCCTGGAGACAGATCAGCTCCTCCTTCGTTTCCTGGTACCTAGTGTAGAAGTCGGACTTAGTCCTCTTCGCACCTGACCACCCCGTCAATTTCTCGATGAAACTGGGCTCCTCCGTGACGTCCAATGGACCTCCCAACTCCTCACAAACACTCCTCCCCAAGTATGTTTGGCCCTCCCCAAAATCCTCGGGGCCAGCGCCGGCCACCAGGGCTTGCACCTGATCGGAACCGACGGAGAGATTTCTACTCTCTTGGGGTACATCGTTGTCAACATACTTCCTCATGACTGGTTTGAATTCGGGGTTCCTTCCCCTAGCTGGTTTTTGTCCGCCCCGGGTATTTGATTTCCCCGGCACCACCGATATCTGGGAGGCGTTCCCCTTTCCGCAACCTGGGAAGGCGCCCGATGGAGGACCAGCAAACCCCACACGGGCAGCAAACCCCACACGGGATTGACCAAGGTTGCTGAAGACTGTAGGAACACCGCAAGTACAACAACCCCATTTTCGCAGGCCTCCCAAGAAGAAGGTAATCCTCTAGGCCCAGAATCAGGGGCTAAGCTTTTACCATCGACAACGGCCAGAGTTCAAACGACCCAAGTACCTGTACCAGGTAAGAAAAGGAGAAGGCCTGCGCTGAGAAAGCCCATTCTAAAGAAAGGGACACAAACCTCCGAAGTACAGCCAAACTTGCGTAAGGAAGTCATATCCCAGCGCAGACCACGGTTACTAGGGACCTCGGGAGTCGAAGACTCCGACGAATCCTACAAGCCACCGTCACATTATAAGGAGCCAATTCTGGATCAAAGCAGCATCGCCAGCGTTCTTCAGTTGCAACCGCTTATGACGGCAGGATCTATAAACACTGCATCCAGCTATGACAATTCATCTGCTGATGATGCATCCTCAGAGGACAGCGAGGATTCTAATCCACCAGTCTACAGAAAGGCATCTTCATCAATTAGAAGTTCCTTATAGATAGTTATACCAAGTGGATGCCCACGTGTGAGACTAACGGTTGGAAAACGGCGGAGGGAAAGCCTGTTATCAGCAAAACCGAGATCAAAGAACTATGTGAAACTTTGGCACCTCTAGAGGTGACTTGGCATCATGTACCAAGCCACCAGGCGGTAGTAGGTAACGAAGCAGCTGACGAGCCAGCACGCGCTGTAATTACACGGACGAATGGAACCTCCAGTGTACCCGAAACTAGCACTTTTCAAAGGAACCAAGAGAAAGAATTTACCGAAAAACCCTTCGGAGGCATTGTTGATGTTAGCCTAAACGGCACGAGCAGTGAGGACAGCGACAGCAACGACGACGTGGACCATGACGAACAAACCACGGACGTCTTTCACAGGGCTACCTTTGGAGCAGAGTTACAGAAGTCCATAGATGAGTTCGATCAGTCTATGGCTCGGCATCTGTCATACTTTTGGGACCAAGAAGGGTTAGATGAACCTGCAAGTCCTGATGCAGCCCAAATCGAAATCACCGCAGTGTCTAAAGGAGAACAAGATCAGGACCTGTTACTCCATTTAGAAAGTATGGATCATTGTACAGGACTGCATGATCCTCTTCCTCTAATGGCCCCGACTCCTTCCGCTCGCTCGACTCCAGCGGCGGAAGAGGAAAAAATTGTCAACCTCCTGGCGAGGACAAGATTAAAATCTGCCTAAAAGGAATCTTAGGGACATGCCTGCTAAAGAGGAAGTAATATCAACAGCTAATTCATTTAAAGTAGATCCAAGATCAACTCCAATTGGAGCACCCTTACAAATGCAAATGCCTTACATCGATCCACCCAACTCATCGTCAGAGGAGGAACCCAAAGAACCAAACATGCCGATCACTTACGGGCTGAAAGTAGCTGGATCGCCCCCTTCTTGCTTTCTTCATCAGTGGACTAAGCCATTAACGTATGTGCGAGAACACTACGCTCACTTCATTGCAGAAGATTGCAAACCAACGACTCCAATCTTTAAACTACTGATTGCCATTGATCGCGTGAACCCTCAAGTGTTGTGGGAAAAGCGACCTCAGAAGGGACAAGTATTGGTAACTCCATCCGGTAAATATAACACTTACTCGATTGTTATCCAGAAAAGGAATTTTTATATTGCGGATTGAGGCGTCGTTAAACTAGGCCTTAAAAACCTGAAAGCAGCATTAACCCAAGAGCAGCACAGAATATGACGTACGGCCAGTTCAAGCGACATGTTAAGAATTTCCACCCACCTTAACGATATGTCGTGGAAAAGTAGAAGTCCCACCAGAGGAATCTCGGCGGCAACTAATTTCTGAATACCATGACAATCATCTGAGCGGGCACAAAGGGGTAACTAAAACATACATGGTTATTACGGACACCCCTTAGGAAGTATACGATAGGGTCTCTCTTGACACCGTTAGCTAACTAGCGACAACCCCTTATGGTAATAGATACATTCTCACCATGCCGGACAATTTTTCCAAGCTGTGCATCGCAGTACCGATCCCAAACTTGAAACCGAACACTGTGGCTCATGCCGTGGCCAAGAATCTGTTTGCACAATATGGAGCTCTCCGCTGCATCCTCAGGAACCGCGGGCCAAATGTTGGTGTGTAGAAGTAAACTTCTTCCACCAGAAATTCTTGATACATCCTGGTCAAGCACCGGAAAAGTTCTTCGTTCCTCTAAGTGCTTCTTTCACCTCTTCGGCAGTGATTGATGGACATTCCTCCTTAGATTTTATGAGGTTGTCGCAAAATTCCTTGAAGCGGATGATATTGACAGTATTTTCTTTCACCTTTAGTATTTTCGGGATCTTGTATACAACATTCCGTGACAAACACAGTGAAACGCACCTTTGAATTCTATGAAAGCAACATAGACTGAATCATTGAGATAGCTGAGACGAATCTGTATTAGCCAAATAGGGTTAAATAACTTGTCTAGGCAACTTCTCCTTTTTATAAACCCCGATTGTGATTCTGGAATTAAATTCGCGTCAGTCACCCATTCAGTCAGCCGATTGCAAAGTATCTGCGTAATAATTTTCGCTATGCAATTTACCAGTTTTATGGGTTTATAATTAGAACGATCATGTATGTCTCCTTTCTTGAACAGCATGGACATTGTTAGTTAACCCCAAGAACTAGGCATTATTTCCGTAGTCATGATTCGATTGAATAAAATCTCGAGATACTGTAGCCAATTTTCAGGAAGCCTTTTATAAAAACTGTAATTGACGAGATCGGAGCCAGACGCCTTTCCTTCTTTATATTTTGCTATGCTCTTTTCGATTTCTAACGCTGTTATGTGAGAGTCAAGAGTTGGCTTGGGAATGTTTTGAAATTGAGGCAGATCCATAATAATAATGGAGTACATTTTGTTGAGATGTAGAAACCAGGTTTTTATATTAATGTTATTCCGATAAGGAGTTCTCCGCCGAAAACTGTTGGTAAAGCTCCAGAAATCGGAAGAGCTACGAGCATCTTTTAGTGATTCTTTAGTTTTCAAACGCAATTTTAAAACATTTTAAAAGTTAATTATATTCTTTTTTTAGACTTTGATAAAATGAGTGCGTGTATTCGTATAACGTGTCAATTTTGTAGACCTTTAGAGCAGCAAAAACAAGATTTTTAGCCTCTTTACAATCTCTTGTAAGAGGTTTGAGATACGAGATGGAAGAATAGTGTTCTAGACTGACTGAGACTGGGTAGTGATCTGAGAATGTCATAATAGGTAAGACCTTGAGGTCAGCCAGCAACCATAACCCATCGCGAGAGCACCATACTAAATCGATTACACTAGTGCCTGTAGGGCCGTCGAAAGTCAAATGCGATGGAAAGTCGCTAGAAGAACGGTCATTCAGTAAGACTAAATCGTTTTTCCCCATGTAATAGACGAATAACTTGCCCTTGCCATTTATGAAATCATCTGTAGAACTTCGATTAGCAGAGAAAGCCTTGTTAGACACAATCGCAAAGTCTAGTTGGTTTAAATTAGCAACAAGGCAGTTAAAATCGCCTCCTATAATAAGTGGGATGCTAGGATTATCTTTATATACCTGCCCAAGAGAATGGTCAAAATTAGATAAGAAATATTCTATAGTCTTGGATGGCGAAAAGTATACTAGACCCAGTATAAAAACAATACATTCGTACACGATTTTTACAAAAATATAGTTGTCATTATGTACGATCATGTCGAGTTTAAGGTAATTGTTATTGTAACAAATGAGGAGCCCACCTTGAGCTCTGCCATATAGAGCGCATCTGGTCGCTGGGCAACAAACTGCTTGGAAGTTATTGAGAAAACAAGGAAGTGTTACCGTATCAGCTGTTGACCACGTCTCGCATACACACAGGATGGCGTTATTGCTAAGGGTATTCTCAAAATCGGTAAGATTGTCAAGTCCGTGAACGTTTCAAAAGATAGTTCCAAGTGCCTTGGAGCACCAGAATCGTTTATCTTAATGAAAGGTATTTGAGACGTATCTACTTTGTGGAATTCCCGTTGCTACTTTGAAGTGTCAATCTGATTCCTCCGGCCATTTTGTATTACCGCTTTCGCCAGATTGCTTAGGCTTGAATTATTTGGCATGCATTCGTCAGTTTTCGATTGCAGCAAGCGCGTATTTCGTCTGATTTAAGGGCTGTTTGGGAGGTCCCCGCAGAAGTAAATGTCATTTGTTTGTTGACAAGGTTTTGCCCAAGTTTTTTGGTGGAAGATTTCTTAGGGAGCGGCCTTTTTTCTGCTTAGGAGTTTGAAGATCATTGAGAGGTGTTTGTCTGGCATTCTTCAGAAAGTTTTGGTCTTTATCAGCCACGTTCTCCTGAATTAGAGAATGAAATTCTTCCGGATGAATAGTGTTGTCATTTACCAACAATTTGTTATTCCTTATATATGCCTGATGTGCGGAATCCTTGAGCTTTCGTACGTAATCAAGAAGTACCTTTCTCTCTTCTCTCTCTTTCCTGGTGCGATCGTTGGAGATTGAGAGGTGTAGCTTCCGTAATTCGGGAATTTTTTTTAAGATTGATCTGACCCATCTGGAAGAGATGAACTTGATGATGATTGGACGTCCATTCCATTGCTTCCCAAGTCTAAACGCGTCAGCGAGAGCGGTATCAGGAATTTTCAAGTTGATCTTCTGAAATAAATTGAGGATTGAGGAGATGATGTCATTGTTGTGTTCCTCGTCAACCGGTAAATTGAAGAGAATAATGTTCTTTGCTCGATCCTGTTGGTGGAGGACCGCTACTTCATTCTCTACTGTAGAAAGTATTTTCTGTATTTGTATAAGTTTCGAGGAAATAGTTTTGCTGTTATCATTTATGGCTTGGACCTCCTTGCGTAGTTCAGCATGAGCAGATATGAGTAGCTCGATGCTTTTAGTTAATTTATCAATAGATTTCTGTAACGTCATGCTTTCACCTGCCATTGCTTATATTTGGGGATGATTCACAGGAGAAAGTTCAAGTATGTAGAAGTAGAAACTCAGTCATGAATGTAAGGCAGCGCAAAACAACACATCAGTTTCGTCTAATAAAGTTCTCGTATGCATTTTTCAATTTCTTAATTATTATATATTCTAAAATTTTTATAAAAATAGAGTTATAATTCCAAGTAGCATAGGAAAATTTTTCTTTCTGTTTTTATATGTTAAGGCGGTAGTTCTAAGCCAGATTAGGTTTCACACTCGCAAAAAAATAGTCGAATATAATTCCACTAGCGCATTCATAAAAAATATCTAGTGCCATGAAATATATTTTAAAATAAACTCTGAAGTATTATAATTGATACAGCTTACATGGACGACTGAAAAATCCCGAATAATAGATTGTCGACAGTATGTAATATTATCGATTTTGAAAATTCTCGGCAGCAAATTGCCGCATTATAAAATATCTGAAGTAAAAAATTCATGAATTTAAACAATTAAATAATTGTTGTTCACAAAATATTATTTATTTATTAGAAATATAATAATCAAATACTTTTATTAAAGAAATTTTCTTATGTTTGAAGTTTTTAAAAATTATTGTTTGAATTTATACTAACTAAATAATACATTTTATTGTAAAACAGCTTCCTCACAATACATATTTTATGAATCCTTTTCACTCCTGATTATTGTCATAATCTACTAGATTTGATTTACACAAGAACCGAGAAATCGCGAGTTCTCAGATCGGTAAGGGTGATCATGAGTAGGGAAAAATATATCTAACGACTCGTAGACAAGACAGTTCAAATAAAGGAAGGGATTCCAACAGGCTACGAGAAATTACGGACATTAGCGAAACTTTAAATCAAAATGAGTCAAGCTATACTAATTATAAAGTTATATCCAATCAATTGGCCGCAACATACAGCCCACTTCGGTTAATTATAACCGATCTAACATAATATTTGCATCGTGGTTTAAATTAAAATTGCAAGTACAATTGAAAAATTACAACTAATAACTATTTACATCTTTTGTCTAAGTTTGCATATCACTATCGTCTAAATAATTAGAATATACTGGCAATCGACACACCTGCGTAATTGGACGGACTAATTCAGATGTTGCGGTTTTAACAGTGACTACATGGACCTTGCCGTCAGGGCCCGGGTGATACTGCACGATACGAGCCATATCCCATTTCGTAGAAGGGAGAAGCTTCTCGCGAAGAATAACCAATTCATTAGGTTTTATGTTAGAATGAGCTCGATCCCATTGGGAACGCTGCTGCAATGTATTTAAATAATCCGTAGACCAGATTTTCCAGAATTGCTGAACCTTTTTCTGTACGGTTTGCCAAGAGTCTGAACGACCATCTGTTACGTCAAGGTATGAAGATTCTGGTAGTGATAAAATGGGACCTCCTGTTAGAAAATGACCTGATGTCAAAGGCATAACATTGTCAGGATCAGAATCAGTTTCAACATTTATAGGCCGTGAATTCAAGCAGGCTTCTATTTGGCATAAAAGCGTGTTAAGCTCTTCGAAAGTTAGCTTTTTATCACCAACTGAACGTCTGAGATGATGCTTAGTACTTTTGACTCCAGCTTCCCGGACACCTCCGAAGTGAGGTGCCCCTGGGGGGATCATCTTCCAGACAAGACCGTCTGCTGCAAAATAATTACATACATTTGGATCTGTAGTTACCATTTTAAAGTTTTTACGCAATTCGCGATTAGCTCCCTGAAAAGTAGTGCTATTATCACTATAAATAGTTTTAGGTAGTCCGCGTCGACCGATAAGGCGTTTCAATGCTCCAATAAATGCATCTGATGTATAATCAGATTCGAGCTCAAGATGTATCACGCGAGTTGCAAAGCAGACAAATATGCTAATATAGGCCTTGCAGGATCTACTTCCTCTGCCTCTGAATCTAAGAACGTCAACAGGCCCCGCATAGTCAACGCCACAGTGAGTAAATGGTCGCGATGGCAATTACGAATACATTTTCTGATCAGAGACCGCGATTTAATTATCCAAAATTCTTGTCTGAGTACTCGAGTCATTAATTGAGCTCCACCATGTAAAGTGCGGAGATGAGCATGTCGAACAATGAGCAATACAATGGGATGATTTACAAGGATAATAGGGTGTTTATCCTCATAAGAGAGTGAAGAAAATTGTAGGCGACCTCCAAGCCTTATAAGATTATTATTATCCAAGAATGGAGTTAATTTTCTTAATAGACTTGACCTTGAAACTGAAGAATATAGAAAAATCTATAAATGATTATTGTAACCCGCAACAATTTAGGCCAACTTGAAAATTTTTAAAAGAGATTCAAATCTGATGACGGTTTGGTTATTAAGTGCGTAACCATGTCAACGATGGCAACGGGTTGTTCGGAAATCTCCTTTTCAGGATTTGGTTTAATATTAGTTTGTGGCCATTTTTCTGCAGGAAGCAGTAACCACGTAGGGCCTGTCCACCAGAGAGGGTGTATTGGCAATTCTGAGGGTGATATTCCTCTTGATCCACAATCAGCGGGATTATCTAGAGATGGGACGTGTCGCCATAAAGCATTAGGAATACGAGTGATAATTTCACTCACTCGATTGGCAATAAAGGTGGGCCATCGTGAAGGAGTTTTTTGCAACCACCCGAGAACATCTAGACAATCTGACGTGGCATAGATTGGGATTGAATTCCATTTTAGGGCTTCGAGAATATATTGGATTAGCGTTGCGAGAAGTACGGCTGCACATAATTTTAATTTTGGTATAGAAATTGACTTTAATGGTGCGACCTTTGACTTTCCCATCATCAAAGTGACACACGTTGTGTCGGGATATACAACTCTCAGATAAACGGAAGCTGCGTAAGCCAAGCGAGATGCATCTGAGAACCCATGAATCTGATATTCACATTGGGTTGGACAAGCTTGCATCCAACGCGGAATAGAAAGATTTTGAAGTGTACCCAGCTCAGAACAATAATCACTCCAACAGGTTTCAAGGTCTCCCGGTAATTTCTGATCTCAATCAGATCCACATAGCCAGAGTTCTTGCATTAATATTTTTGCTCTAATTATAATTGGTGTTAAAAATCCCAATGGATCATACATTCGTGCAATAGTTGATAAAACAGAACTCTTAGTATTCTTTTCAGTCGAAGGAATATCTACGCGAATTTGAAAACAATCAGAGACTCGATTCCACGACAATCCTAATACTCGAATAGACTCTGCCTGATCTGAAGCCGATAGAACGAGTCCGTTACGTTCATTTGGTATAGTTAGTAGTACTCTATAATTACTAGCCCATCTATCCAAAAAAGACCGCCTCGAGACAAAAATTTCTATTAACTGAAGTTGTCTTCTACGAGCCTCCTCCATGGTATGTGCTCTAAACAAAACGTCATCAACAAAAAAATTATTCCGCAAAATTTCAGCACCAAAATGATAAGAATCTTCTTCATCAGAAGCGAGTTGCTGCAAAACTCTAAGAGCAAGAAATGGGTCAGACGCAGTTCCATAAGTCACCGTTAATAAACGATGTGGAATGAGAGGCTCCTCTACATTGCTACGGAAAAGTATTCGTTGATAGTCAACGTCACGAGGGTCGACTAAGATTTGTCTGTATATTTTATAAATGTCAGCGCACATCGCGATCATGTATACACGCCATGTCAATAAGATAAATGGTAATTCAATTTAAAGTTTGGGACCGATTAGCATGTGAAAATTCAGGGAGGTACCATTGCTAGTGAGAGCCGACGCGTTAAAAACAACTCTTGCGCGTGTTGTTGTAGACGATTCTTTTATTATTGTATGATGAGGTATGTAAACAAATTTTTTATTCTTAGAATCACATTCAGACGCTGGCTCCATTAGATCTAAATCGAGATATTCTTTCAGAAATGCTAAATATAACTTTTTATGTTCAGGTTGTGCCAACGATTTATTTTCGTAATTATAAAACTGTTTAGCAGTTCTGGAATCTGACCATCCTATATTTATAGGAGGTCCATCCTTAAATGGAAGGCGAACAATATACCTTCCTTCTGAATTACGTGAATGAGTCTCTTGAAAATGGTTTTCACATTTTTGTTCATCCTCCGTTAAATGACGCTTAACGGGGATTTCTTCAAGTTCCCAAAAACGCGACGAATTTTCTGAAATATCACGTATATCGTGACAATGATGAACTGCAAGTGTGTTTGTGAATGGTATCGATGAGTCGGTATTAGAAACAATCAGAATCCATCCAAAAACAGTTTCATGAGCAATAAGCAATTCGTTAGGCCCTTTACGTAATCCTCCCAAAATAAGTCGGCCATATACATCAGCGCCCGACAAGCTAGGAGCTTTATAACCTGAAACCTCCGGACAAACAAGTGTGTCGATTGTCATTTTAAGCTGAGTGTCGAGAAACGATTCGATTACAAAGGAAGCAGCTGAATGTGAGGTTACAAATGTTGTAGCTCCCACTCCTCTAACAGTTGCGTGGATTTTACGTTGTGTTAAGTGTAGATATTTAACCAGAGATTCAGAACTATAGGTTTCTTGGGAACAATCATCAATAAGAGCTCGTACTATTTTACTTTGAGCTTTAGAATTTCTCACTCTAACATAACAACTGTCTAACAACACACCAGTAGCGCAAGATGCCGAAATGCTGGATAATACATTATTTGTGGGCGTGGGTGGATTTTCTTGAGATATAGAATTCATATATGAATTGATAGGATTATCAGTTGAAACAACATTTTGTGTTGACAAATCTCGATGTAGTAGTGTATTATGTTTTTGTTTGCACTTTTCACATTTGTATTTGCTAGGACATTTTCGCGGAATATGTCCAAGTTTTAAACAGTTATAACAACATCTAAATTTAGTTGCAATCTCAAAACGTTGCTCGACTGACTGTTTTTTAAATGTATCACACGTCCAACTACGTGATTCTCTTTACAAACTAGGCATTGCGAACTCCCACTTGTTATATGATGTGATTTAAGATTTTTACCCCCAAAATTCTTACTTTCAGTTTTATCATTCTTAGGCGTGAAAGCTTCCAATGCAAAAATTCTATCATTAAGAAAAGTCTTAAAGTCCTCAAAGGTAGGATATTCAGGCTGAGAACCAAGCGAGAGTTCCCAATCTTTACGAGTTTTTGAATCTAATTTTTTAGCAAGAACATACGCCAAAATATGATCCCAATGTTCGACTGGGACTTTCAAATTTTTAACGTTTCAATGTAAACTTTGTACTTTTTCAGATTGTAGCAATTTCCAATACCAGAATTTGTTATGTTTGACCTAACCTGTAACTTATAACGAAAATTGTGAAAATTCAAACAATAAGCCTGCATTCTGAAAATGAGGTAAATTTTAATGTTAAAATTCAAGTTGTCAAATTGAGGCCTTGAAAATTAAAAAAATTTACAATTAGTGTTTTTTTACATACCTAGAGGTAAAAAAAGTATGAACAATTTTTTCGAATTTTAATAACTTATTTTCTGAAAGCTAATTCCTATTAAATTCACCCTCGTTTACCATTGACCAAAATGTACTATGGAAAAAATCTCCAAGGCCCAAGAATAAAAACTGGATATACAGCGATTTTTTTCTTTTTTAATTTTGTTATTTAATGAGATTATCTCTATAACTTGTGATTTCAAAAATGTACATATAATACATTTTTTTTAAATAAATACTGCAGGAAAAAATTGACAAGATCCAGGTGTCGAAATTATAATTAAAGCAAATTTGTTGTACTTCTAGGGATGACTGAAATATCCCTAAAATGAAATTCCCGACTCTGTAGAACTCCCGAATAATAAACTTGTAAAAATAATAAAATTCCCGAACAGTTCATAATATTCCCGAATTTGAAAATTCCCAAATGTTAAACTGGCGGTGATTGTGTAGTGCAGATTTGAGTGATTTTGAAGTGGAATTTGAGGTGAGTTGGTGGCAGAAGTGTGATGGAGGGTTTTGGTACTGTGAGATTGTCTGAAAAATATAATAGAAGTGAAGAGGTTGGTGATAATTTGTGAGCTTGCGACTGTTTTGTGTAGGCTGGGAGGTTGGGTTGCTTGGCGTGAGGAGCAGGGTGGGGAGACAAGTGTAGCCAAGTGGCGGCAACAGGGAGGGAAAGGTAGATAGAAGAATGGAAGAAGGTACGGTAGCAGGGTGGGGTAGAGCAGTACAGACATATTTAACGAAAGTTACCTATAGGCTTACAGAAAGAGGTCACTGCGAATCGGCTTGATGGGTAACGGAGACAGCGATAGCAAAAAGGAAAGGGATTCGGACGAGGATGTATTCGGTACGCCGAAACTTCAGACAAAAAAGAGCAGGAAGAGAAGATTGGTCAATGGAAGGTAAAGAACAGTTTAAAGAAAAAGTGGGGATTATCAAAATGGGGGAAGGAAATGTAAACAAGGAAATGAAAATAGCGATAGGAGAAATAAAACGAGCATTAGAGTGCACAAGCAAAAAAGAGGTTAGTGAAGGAGGGGATAGAAGTGGTTGGGATGCGGAATGTAAACAGAAGAAGAAGGAAGTGAGAAGGGAATTAAGAAAATGGAGAAAAGGAACAAGTAGTGGAGAAGAATATAGGTGAATAAAGAAGGAGTATACTGAGTTGTGTGAGCAAAAAAAAGAGGAGGAAAATAAATGGTTTGAAGAAGAAGCGGAGAAGGCTAGGACGGAAGAGGAGGTTTGGAAGGTAGTAAATAGAGAGAGAAGAAGAAGGAAAAGAGTAAATCAGGATATTGAGATGGTAGAATAGAAACAATATTTTATGGAATTGCTAGAAGGGTAGAGGGGAAAGTCAGAAAAGGAGGAAAAGATGGCAGGGAATCAGATGAGGACTAGGACATTACAAGGGAGGAAATAATCAAGGTATTACGGATGATGAAAGATGGAAAGGCTCCTGGCATAAATGAGATTCCAAATGAAGTCTGGAAATATGGGGGGACGGAATTAGAGGAATGGGC
>CAKNWW010073561.1:0-18885 GCA_932074435.1 Andricus kollari
AAAAACGAAAGTAAAGGAGGCTATATTCTGTACTTGTACAAGTGGCAGTGATGTTTAATGAAAATAAATATAAACTTACCCATTTTCTAAATCTAAATCACGTGTTATTTAGCATTAATAATAATTTTATAACCTAATTATCACGTGTTTCAATGCAAACGGGTGCATATGACACGCGCCATAATACGACCTACCATCTGAGGCTACACAGACGCCATGGATATTTTAAAATCTGAGATGTTACAATTTAATGCTTGAAGATTACAAGAATTTAAGATCTATAGATTATATTTGATAACATCTTCATATATTAGAAAAATATTATAGATTATACGCGATAATATAATGTTCTATAGGGTATATTATTCTTTAATTCTATTATCCAGTTCGTATAATCCATTTTTCTCAGTGTGCAGTAGATTTCAAGATTGTCAAGACTTATCCTTTTATTTCTTTAACATCATGATTGATATTTGGTCAATTTGTGACACAGTATAGAATAGAAAACCTTAAAATCTGATTAAACTTACTTTCAGGATGGCCTTAAATTCATTAGGTAACTTTTTTATGAAATTGAGGTGAACATAAAGTCAGCCTGCTATTGCGGATAGTGATTTAAGGTCGAAACGAATATAAAAGCCGCATGACTGATCAGAATTTTTCATAGTAAGTATGAAATGCCAGAAAATACGTTAGAACGGAGATGAATTTCATTTGATGCGGGCGGAACTCGCTCAAATGCTCCGTGCGCATGACGGCGTGTACGCGCAAGTGCGATGCGCGAAGAAGAGTATGTTTTTACAGAGAGACAAGAATAGTGATGCTACGCGAAAATTATGTTAATTTTAAAATACAGTGAACTCTCGTTTACGTGAATCATAATTAACTGAAAATTTGGGAGTTCGGGTAAAAAAAATAGTGCTATCGGGGCCATAACAGTGCATCATAGGCTCTGCAGTATATTCCTGCCAAGACCGCAATGTTTCTGCATGTGACAATCCGAGGGTTAACGAGGGTTCACTATGTAGAACTCTTTCAGCAAAAATTATATGGACTATTTTATCGCCTGAATTGATAATATGATAATTCCAGAACGCAATTTTCTACTCCGATCATGTTATCTCTGTTATGGTGCTGCACATAACCTCGAATTTTGTTTGCGTACTTCAGGCGTAAATTCATCTCGACCGACAGGACGTCGTGAGTTTACTGAAGTTCCGCGTTATACATCTGACTTTACGAACAAAAAATGACGGACGTTTTTTCCGCAAAGCGAGCTGACTAAGATTTCCGACTGATGCTGACTTTTCGTCCTCGCGTTTTTCTTTTGATCACACCTTAAAGTCTGTCGATATATGTGCGGACTTCAAGGTTTACTTTTTACGGTTTAATATCGGCGTTTTTAACAACAGGATATATTATATCAAGATTCATTTCATCCGTTTTTTAACTATACG
Source organism: Andricus kollari (assembly GCA_932074435.1). NCBI lineage: Eukaryota > Metazoa > Arthropoda > Insecta > Hymenoptera > Cynipidae > Andricus > Andricus kollari. The sequence goes on from CAKNWW010073561.1 coordinate 1,458, forward strand.
ATTTATTACCGTTAGTGCTCAATTCTAACCATCGCGATAGTTTATTATCAGAAATATCACTCTCTCGGAAACGTGTCTTTATCATCAGTACACTCTAACAGCAGGATCTTTATCATGAAGACAGGTTGGCAGCGGAAATACTTAGTCTGAAATAGCCACTGGTATAATTTAAATAGCGACATTTCTTCGATATGGAGTACTAAGTATTCTTGACCAACTCGTTTCGTTGCCCGAAGAACTTGAAGACAATAAGTCGATGTAGAAGTGGATCTTTTCCTGTACGCACTCTCTCGGAAGGCGGGCTGGTTCTCAACGCCCACTGAGTATTCTGGTGGTACGGCCAGTTGATTTTGTATTTGCATTACGATGAATGTGAAAATAACTTTGTCGTGCAAGCCTCGCTGTTATATTCGCCACCCGCTGCGGTGAAATCTTCAAATCCCTGCGTCCGCTCTAACGTTTGAACAAGTCACAACAACCCGTTTTCGATGTCTTTCGATATCTTTTTTTCTTCCTGGCACTTAGCTTCATTAATAAAATACTGATTCAAAGGAATGCCTTGTATCTGATCAAATTACTTCTATTACGCCTAGATCGTCATCGAAACTAGCATTTAGTACTTACTTTTCAATCGCAAAAGTCGAATGAAGCTTTAATTAGTTGAACCGAAACTTGGATTTACATCTGGAGAGTGGACAAATTACTTTTAGAGCATAAAAATAAAATAATCCACTCCTTATCTGGAATGCATAAATTATTCAAATTAGAAGAAATAAATTCATTTCGGGTACGTAGAAGTGTGCATTCAATGTGTAAAAGTTTAGAAACAAGATCTTCTGAAATGAAATCTGTTATACACTAATGATTTCTCCACTAAAAAAGTGTTACCCACAGATCTGGCTTTCGAAAACCTGACATCAAAACTCTTTCCTACGTTATTTTCTCTATTTCTACATCTGTTTTTCAAACCGCATTGCTCTCTACAACAAAAGAGTGGACGAGATGTGAAGGTATTCGAGGAGCAGGTCGACTATGCGGAGGATGTACCCAGAGGGATAATATTCGAGGGTGGAAAGGAGGCCGCGAAGGGGTGGTTGGGGGATCATGGGGGTGGAAGAGAAACGGAACGGTTTGTGGAGGACATGAAAGAGATGTGGCGCCGACGCCATTCTCGTCCGTTTCTCTTCGGGTTCGCGAATAGGAAACGATAGCAAGGTGCAGGTTTATTTGTGCTTATGCGAGTATAGGTTTCCTATCCGTGTGTATTGTACATGCGCTTCTGCACTTGGTGAAGGGATACGAGAGTGTGAGTACATAGTATGAGACGAGGCGAGATGCGGGTTTACCCTGGAGGCTTCTACAGGGACCTAGCTATCTTACGTTTACGAAAAGCTGTTCTCGCAGATGGAATAGGAGGCGAAGATGACTGACGTCAATAGAAAGGTCTTGAAATATAAAGTGCAGTTTGTAGAAGCACTGTCTAGAAACTATAAACTAAAGCATTTCATGCAATTCTAACTTGTCTTCTAATGTGGGGTAACAATGCTTCTTTTGGTTCCCTTATATAGATCCTATGCAGAAATCTTGATTTGGGCTTAATAAGGTTGTGAACAGTTTGCACTACTTCTGGTGAGCCGATCGGGTAAACTGACATGGGCCACACGTGGTTTGTAACGCTTTTTGCAGACGATTGCCCTTTTTCTTAGAGTATTATCGTAATACATTCTTTTTGGTTATCCTACCAGTGTTTTGCATCTGAAAGTATACTGTAAGCCACAAAAACAATCAAAATATTTTGCTTGTTGTCGCAAAGCATTATATTTTTCCTACTTCGTTTATAGGCGTTCCCTCACATCTTCACACTTTTACGTCGCCATTTAACCCTCATCACTTTATACACGGGGTCAGAATGACCCCAACATCAACAATGATATTGGAATAAGAGTACTCAAAACAAATTTTAGCTATAAATAATAAAAATTGTGGAAGTTATGAATTTTTTAATGAAAAAATAATTTTTTTATTGCTTTTAAATTTCGAGAATTTTTGTTTATACACCTCAAAATAATTTCCATTTAAAATAAACAATCAGAATCTAATTTCTATATATTGAATAGCGTCTGTGAGTTTTTTCAAGTTGAAACCAGTATACAATCAGTATGACAACGTTTCAAAGTCAGCTGGGGTCAATTTGACCCCATATTTAAGTAATATGTCATTTTTCAGAGGTGTAAGTGATGAGGGTTAAAGAGCTGAATTTTATTTACTTCACGGTCACGCTCATGCCACACGGAGATTTTAAAAAAATGTAAAAAATCATTATATAAATAATATCCAATATTATAATACGACTTTTCCAATGGTGATTTTCCACCAATTACAGTTTAGGTGTCAGCGATTCTCAAATAATTTTTCTGCATTTCGACCGTTTTGTTTACGTCGACGTTAACAGTATTAATTAATAAATATATAGCTGTTAAAAGAGTTTTTTTTATGAAAGTTATTAGCCGAAATCTCACAAAAATATATTTATGGTAACACACAGTATTTTAAAAGTAATCGAGACTTTGTAAGCGCACGTCAACATGGTGAAAACACCTCACTTTTTCACGGATGATTGAACGAAATTAAGAGGCATTTTTTTGTATTTTTAAATTATTTTTACAAATTTAAAATACTTTGGCTAAAAACTAAGCTCAGTGTGAAAAAGAATCAAAAGATAATGAGGCTAAGGATACATTATGTCAAAATTATGTTTTATATTTAAAAGAACGAAAAGAAATGTATAACGAAACTTTCATTACATTGCTTTTCGTTTCTTTATTTTCATAAAACTTTGACCAAACACAATTTCGACATTATGCCTGTATAGCCGCATTATCCTTTTTAGTACTTTCTCATATTTACACTGTCAAACATATTTTTGCAACACCCACCTCAAAACTTGACCTTCTCATGCTTTTAAATGGTGCCTAAGCCCTAAAGGACCTTATTTGAGCAGAGTGTGTGCGAAACAATTTTCGCGCATGCGCAGTTTTAAGATGGCTTACTTTAGGCACTGGTGAAAAAGCTGCGCATGCGCACTTTCGAGATGAGGTACTTTAGACACTGGCATAGGTAACTTTAAACACTGGTGTTGGTATCTGCTTGAAATAAATTTAGATTTGACTTGAACAAATCTTTTAATGATTGAAGTTTTTTTTTAAGGTTTCGTATAGCCGTTTTCATCCGTCGTACAAAAGGGCATAAGCGCCAACATTTGGCACAGCAAAAGGGCATAAGCCCCAAAAAGATTTTCTTTCATAAATTTTTTTTACCTAATTTTTTTCAACCAAATTTTTTTTTTAACAATTTTGTTTTTACAAAATTTTGTTTTTCAAACATTTTATTTCAAACAACATTTTTTTTCTGAAATTTTTTCCAACATTTTTTTTTAAACATTTCTTTTCAAAAAAATTGTTTACGAAATTTAAAAATGGATTAGTATTTTTCGTTAAATCCTCCTAACACAACTTTTTCGGACGGACGTTGCAAAAAATAGTGTGTGATACACGTACGCATAGGAGATTGCTAACTCGTATGATTGCATCATTCGCCTGCGGCTCGAAGCACTAGTCGATGCGCTAACCACCGACTCATGCTTCGAGTCTCCGGCTTATGCTGCAAATTTCACACTCGCACACATCACCTATTTTGCGCCCTTGTATCACAACTAACTATTGCAATTTTGATATACATTTAATAAATATTTGTATATTAAATCTAAAAACTCGGTAAATGAAATATTCATTAAGAGAGGCTGCATATTAAATTTCATAGAAAAGTCAGGTAATTTCACTTTACACAAATTACAAATAATGTTGGCAGTAATTTTTAATTTTAGATAATATATTTTTTTTCTATAATTAAACATAAATTATACTGGGTTCTAAGTGGGAAAGTCCAATTAAGCGAGTTTGGTGTACCTAATCTGAAAGCAGCGCGCGGTACTCGCGTTAAAACTTTGACATTCACAGTGAATTTTAAAGAAAATTCCACCCGGACGTTGCACTTTGATAATAAATAAGAATTTAGTCGATGAATTTTTAAATATTTGAAAAGATGTGAGTGCATCACAGAACTTTAAGCTTTCGCGTACTCTGTTTAACCGACTTAATATACATGAATATTAATTCTACAAGATGATGGTATATTAAATTTAATATACGGTATATGCAAATTACTTTACTCACATGTATATTAAATTTCGATCAGATTTTTCTAACAGTGTATAGCATAGTTTTTAAGTTAATCATCTCAAATTTACAGAAATAATCTCGCAAATATCATAAAATGCCTGCTTTTTCACAAACTCTCAATTTATGACTAGAACGTAATAAAATTTAGATTCTTCTATAAAAGCTTAATCATTGGAAAAGTAATCGAAGGACTTTAGCATAAGTTGGTATAATCTCTTTATCAAAATTTTGGTTAGAAGCCAATTGCGCATTGACTTGAATATTTGAGAATCCCTAACAAAACCTTTATGTCACTGATTTGAATTTGAATGAGTATTTTCGCGTTTCCAATTGGTAACAATATTATTCTCTTAAACAAAGCGAAGGAAAAAAATGTATAAAGGACTCTCAGTTGAGCTTAAAATTATTACTATTCAAAAATTATTTTACCTAAAATTGAGAAATAACCCCATTGAATTATTAAAATTAATTTATAGTATGGTAATATAAAGTAATTTTAACTTTATTTGCATCTTTCATTTAAGTAAGTTTCGTAATGCTGTTTTTTAAATGTATGTAGTCAATTTTTTAATAAAAGTATTAATTAAATGGGAACATTAGTTTAATGTCAATAAACTTAAAAATAATACAAAAATTGGGGAAAATTTATTGGTTAGGTTATAAATTTGACGTAACAAAGCGAAAACTAGACATGAGGCAAGCCTCGCCAAAACGCCACAAATAAAATTTTTAGTATCATTCGTGTTTTTAGACCCATTAATGCCCGATTATACTTTTAACATCTTTCATTCAAAATAGGAATACTTGGCAGGGCCTTGTCAGCGCCCCTTTTTAAATGGGACTTAGTAGAGCAATTTTTGCACGGTAGATACGTCCTAACCTAAAACCTAATCGAAAATGATAGGGCCCCTCTTTGAAAAGTGCTCTCGCAGACGTAAAACAGAAAACAAACATTTTTACCTGACACTAATGCAATAAGCACTCTCGTACAAATTTAGCAAATTTTAATTCTTCTTTTAGATTTCTAAATTTAACGATTGTGCTAATTTCGAGTTAAAGCGATTAAACCAATTAAAGCAAAGTAAATTCAATCACGATTGATCTCTTTAAAAAAATCTGTCTGATAAAGTGATTCTATAATACACTGAGTTCTATATTGAAGAATCTGTGGATGTAAATTGCTGGGTCGGAACCAATTGCGATTGAGAAAGGTGCAGGTGAGCCAATGGAGAACCAGCATGCTTACCTCGGCCGATCTGGGCACCCACTGTTAGCAGAGGTAGGGAAGAGCGCGTCAAAGGGGTGTGGGCGGACAGCTCGACGACAACAATGAGCATTGTGATTTGTGCGGGGGCTCCTCGGCTCCCATTGGTCCGTTTCTGCGCTCCCTCGTTCCCCCGCCATCCCCTTCATTGGATCGAACGCTCTGGCCGGGGGTTGTGCCGCCGCCAACCGCCTCCGAGCGAGACAATAGACAATGCGCAGCCACCGACAACTCACCTGACTCGGTTTTGGAGGCGGTGATTTGTCCCGGCCACTCTGGCGTGCTTTCCAATTCGCTATTGTCATTCTTCATGCGACCTCCGAAGTCTTTTCAAAACCTGAAAAAAGAGTTTTCTTAACTCACAATCAGGATTAGACGGTTCTATGTGGAGATTATTAATGTATTAATTGAAGAATCTATTTTTGAAAGAATCTGAAGAGAGGAAGATTTCGCTCGAGGAGCTGGAGACCAACTACTGTATCACGGGTGCTATCTCTTCTCTTTCCTGAGCAGTTCTGCACAAGAAGAGAATGAGAGAGAAAGGAGAGAGTTCCTGGCTTCCGTCTTGGCAGAAGACAACGTTTCCGTCGAAGAGGGAGAAGTGAGTGAGTGAGTGAGAAAGAGGTGGGGACGTCTCAGCGTGGGTGTAGGAGAGGCTGGGCGGAGCCAGAATGAAAAGGGGGCGTGATACGCCAAAGGCACGCTCGCGAGACGGTTTCGCGGTGGAGAGGGGGGGAGCAGTGAAGGAGTGAGAGAGCGCCAAAGGGAGAAAGAGGGGTGCGAGAGTGAGATGGAGTGAGAAGGACCGTTAGGAGGGGATTGACGAGTGCGGGAGAAGTGTCCCGTGGGGGCGCACGGCGCCGATCTGCGGCGAAGCGGCAGCGCCCGCCGAATCTCATCCGCGGCCTCCTGCTTCAGTCAGTCAGCCGACGCTCCGACGCGGTGATTATTTCTATTGTAACTCCGACCGACGGACTCCCTCCCACCGCTCGCACCACTAACTCCTTCTCCTTCCGACCCCACGCTCCCTGATCTGAGCTTCTCTCTCTTTCTCTCTTCAAGGAACACACACACGCGTGCAGCGACACACGCACGCGGGCACCACGTTCCACTCCACTCACGGCATTGTCGAGGACAGTTCCTAGCAGGACACCGCCGGGCGCGTCAGAATTTTTCGCTTTTACCAGGAATCGTTCCAGCGGCATGTAGTGCGGATTGACCTAGAGGGCGGATAACGCTGATCAGTGATTGGGAAGTGCGACTGAAGGATTGAACGAGATTAAAAAGTGAATCGGAAATTTATGAGTGACAATATTTTTGAGGTTGTGCGCGATAGTGTGTGTTGAGAAATACGTGAGTGAGAGGGTTGTCAACTTCTTGAGGTCAAAACGCAGCCAGCGGGATGTTATGAACTCGATCGGCAGGTGAGTTGATTCCCCAATGTTATTGTTATAGAGCGAGGGTTAGGCACTAATGCGACAAGAATACATTGAGGGAACCTATTCATGCAACGGCTCACAATAAAATAGAACAGGGGGAAACAGTTGTATGTCATTGATCAACGTCGAGGGGCTGGGAGTAAAAAATTAGAGTACTCTGTCCTAACACTAATGTAGGATGTAAAGACTTTCTATCAGTTCACAAGTTGAAGGAAAACAGATTACGAGCACGGGGAGGTAAAACTAGTCAATATTTCTAAACTAATTATGAATTAGTTGTGTATAACTTTATCTGTCATCATTTCTATAATGTGTCGTTTAAAAAAAGTTCATGACCTCAAAATTAGTAACAAAACGAAAATATTTTCCCACGCACGTAAGAAATTCAGAATAGAAGCTCTCAGGAGACCAAACCAGTCTAATCCTGTTTTCGTCACTCTCTGCTTGTATATAAAACAAGCATCGTCCCTGAGACTAAACAATTCTCAAGTACCTTTTCTAGTTTGCTCCAGCTAAAATCTATTTCTCATGAGTTCCGAGTGTTTTGAAACTTTTTCTGATTCTCAAACATACTTGAAAAATTGATCCACTCCAGATACGCTGTTAGGGGAGCGGCATTCTAAAAATGTAATTTTTCAACAAGAGACGATTGTTTGCGTCGCGCAAAAGGAGAGGCATCGCGACGGTGTTAAAATGTGAGCATTGTTACGGTGGATAAGGTCGAAATGTGAACTCTTGCAGGCGACTAACACGCACGAAGAGTAAATATCATCAGTTCGGCGAACGTGCAGACCTGAACTCACAGGGCCATGTGTTCACGAAGGCTGGAGAGAGAGGGAAGTGAAGAGGGAGTAAAGAGCTTCAAAAGCCAGATCTCACGTTGACATTATGCAACAATTCAGACTCGATTGACAGCTCGGCTTGGGATAAAGATAAAATAAACTAAATTGTAAAACAGACCTGCCGGAAGTAATTCCATCATCCTTCCTTTGTAAACTTTTATTGGCAGATTTATTGTTATTAAAGCTCTCTGGTTTCCATCATTGCACAGGTACACAAAGTTTCAAGGGAACCTATTTACAAGAGGGTGGTCTGACAAAAACTTTTTTGTTAGAGAGCAAAGCTTGAGAAATATTCAAGGAATTCAAAGTTGCCCTCAAAATGCAAATTCAAGTTTTATTTCAAATTCATGCTAGAGATGGACTTTTCTTTCTTAATTTTCTGCATGCATTTGTTGTATTCGATGATTGACAAGTTTGCAAGTATTGTGAAACATTCAAATTATGTAAACAATTTTGTTTTTAATTCACACAAGAAGTGAATGTTGAGAATTCATATTTAGATGTTCATATTTTTTAATTGTTTAAATTTTTCCATGCTACTTCATGAAAAGTTACGACTTTCTTAAACTAATTACATACTTAATGAATTCTGGATATAATAAAGTTTTTGTTTAAGCCATTATTAAATTGTTTATTTAACTATTATTAATGATTCATGTCTGACTTTTGAAAAGGTGGGGAAAATTCTAGTTCTTTAAATTCTCTTACAGTGCGTCGTTCATTATTAAAATATTGTTTCCTTCAGGAGGTATACCTCAATTGTTTAAATAATAATTATTTGCCTAAACAATTTGTTTCATCATCTTATTAATAATTCCATTTTTATTGTGGGATTAATTCCCCACCTTTTTATTTTTTGAACTGGACGATTGTAAATTTTTTTAAAGCTTCTAATTACAAAGCGGAAAATTTGCATTACTTAAAACGAGAAAGTTTGTAATCTTAAAAAAAGACATTTTTTTCTATAAAATTATTCAAATTCGAAAAAAACCTGAAGATAATGCGCTGGGTCTACTCAGGTTTTTCGGAGGGTTGAGTATCATGAAATAATTAAGGAAGGTCGGAGATTTAATCCTTAGGAATGACGAAAGCATCACGTCTAAGCAATAAATGCATAAAGCGAAGGACAAAGTTACAGAATTTTGAAACAGCTTACAGATAGATGTAGTTTAGGATAAAAATTATTGAATCATAAAGAGGCACAGAAATTGAAAAATACACAAACCGCTAAAAGTCTATTACAATTTCTACAGTCGGCAAACATCTGCTTAGTTATAAATTTGAGAGACCTAAAGGGATTCAATGGTTATTTCCGCAATATTTAAGTTTAATGAAGTATAGTTTGAAACCCCTTCTACAGATTAGGATACAAAAGCGTAGTAAATTTAATAGAATACAATAATCCCTTGTGAAATTATAAAGTAGGGTAAATTATAGTTCAAATATAAAGGTAAAGTTCCTTTAGTTAAGAAAAAAATTATTATTACGATATGTAAAAAACTAAAAGACGTTTATAGAAGTGGGAAACATGTTGTTTCAACTGAAATGGTTGAAACAATAACGATATCAAATCGATAACAACGATAAAAGTTCACAAATTGATTAGCAACCAAAATCACTAAAGAATTAGTCAACATTTTCACTAATTGACTTTGGTCAAATCAGCTTGTGATTTTTTTACTATTTCATTATTCCATTCAAAACGAGTGTTAAGGATGTGCAATCAATCTCAAAATTCACCTATCTTTAAAATGATTTATAAATTCGACGCTTCTAAGCGTACTTCACAAAAAAATAATTCAGGTTAAAATTGTTTATTCAACAGTAGTTATTTAGAGGTTTAGTTTTTACTTTCTCTTCAGGGAAAAGTTGCAATTCTTATTTAATCCTAATGATCAAGGCCTCGTTTTATTCTTAAAAGGATTCTATACAATTCTATTTGAGTGGGTTTCATTTAAAAAATAAATTTAGAAATTCTAGAGTTATTATTCTTATACTAGCTTTTTGGAACCAACCGTTTTGTCCATACTCTTTCGAATTGAAATTTTTTCATTTTTCCCCACTTTATTCATATGAATTCTTAGCTCTAAACATTAAAATAGAAAACCGTAGCCTTGAGGCATTTTTGCAGTTGATAAAAAAATGTTTTAATGTAATTTCTAAGACACACGGCAAAAAATTTGGAATTAATTACAATTATATGGATACGAATGCGGACGATACAATATTTTATTGACGCAAGAAAATTTTCTTGTCTCAAGAAAATATACTTGAATGAAGAAACTTGATTTTCTTCAATCGAGTACATTTTCTTGAAACCACAAATAATTTGCTTCGATCAAGAAAATATTGTATCTTCAGTACTCGTATCAATATTTTTTTAATTCAATCCCAATTTTCCGTGTACGATTTGGGCAACCAGATCTGCTGGCCCAAGAGCTAATATGCAAATTGAAACATCGTTCTATATCTATAACCTTATCTGCATTTTAACGTGAGTTCATTTGAATTACTTCGCATTCTAAAAACTCCCAATAGTCTGATAATCAAGATGCCTTTTAATTTCATCGATGACTAATCGACCATTATATCTACTACTTATATCTTTAGTATGGTTTCATATACAAGGTTATTATGGGAAACGAAAAGATTATCTCGGAAGAGAAGAGAATGAAGAATTGCGTCAAGCCTCTTAATTTTTCACTAGGGTGTTCTAAAAAAAACCTAATGTTTTTTGTTTTGATGACACACCCCCTAAACTTGTTCCATTTGGTGACAAAATAAATGTGTATTTTTTTAAGTTTGAACCGCGGTCCTGCGGGGCCCAAAATTATTTAAACTATTAATTAACCTTAATTTCCGTATAAATAATAAGTGCTCGACAGGAAATATAACTGATAGTACCAGACACTGAAGAAAAAAAACGTCATCTAAATAAGATTAAAAAAACAGTTTGTAGTACAACTTTGTGATAAAATCAATTATTTACTAAACCCCAAAGTTGATGTTTAGAATTAGAATTGAAATAGAGAATTTGAAAATCGAATTTTGATTCATGACCACCTGATCACAATAGACAAATCCATCAAGTTCTAACTAAGGCATATTACGAGATATAACAAGTGATATAAAAAAGAAAAAAGATAAACGAGGTAGGAGCCCCGAGCATGCAACGAATCTGACCCAGTGACCCTCTCTCTCGCTCTCTTCCTCCCACGTTTTCTCACTCTGTCCATGTGCCTCGCTTCAGCAGAGTCGCTCCCTCTCGCAACCTTACGACCCTCTCGAACGCCAAACGAATTCTTCTCCGCTAGTCTCGTATTCCTCGCGTAACAGCCACTTGACGGTCTTTTAAGCTGATCGCATGACGGTTTTGTACCCAGGCGGCTCTTTTTGGGGCCCTTTGTGTCGCCGAGTTGGGGTGGGTCGCATCCGAGTTCACGATGCAGTTAGTCTTGTTTCTCAAATTGGTGCCTTTCCTGCATTCCATCAAACCTGTTCTGGACACGTAACTGGATAGTGTCCTCATTTTTTTTCTTTAATTTCGGCTGGTTATGGTTACTACAATCTTAGCCAAGGGCAAACGATTTTTGACTCTATTAAACTGAAATGATGGTATGGGATTTCGAATGCTGAAAAGCGTTAATGACATGTATAATTGGAACGGGTTGGGATTCCTCAGTGCTAAAGAGATATACCATGGGATCCATCTGAAAAATAATTCCCTCGTTTGCCTGTAAATGATAGAAATTTTACATCCCTAATTCTAACTTGGTGAAAATAATTTTTATGCTCGTTTTATGTGGATTTTTATGAAAACTTTTACGAATTTCTATACAAGTTTTACGAATTTTGAATGCACTTTAAGATTATAGTAGTTTTTTTCGTACAAAGCGATAGTAAAAAATCTTAGATTTTGATTTTCATACTTTTTCGTAGAATGATGTAATTTATCATTCGTCTTAATTTTATTTTATTCACGCAATACATAAAATTATCACTAATACACTACACTATACCGTTTTAATCGATGAATCGAAAGCACGATGCTATAAGAGTAAATATTAGAACGGGCTTTCCGGCAAAGTAAAAATTCCACCGCTTTGGGATTGGGTCGATTTTACTACTAACACGGCAGAGAACAATAGTGAATTATTAGGATGATGTGGAAAATTCGTAATTTTACTAAGGTCAATTTCTTTGTTATGGCTTTGTTTTATTTAATATGTACAGGTGACTTAATAAACTGAAACTTTCGGAACGGAAACCAATTTTATTAATTTGAATTGACTAAGATTAAGCTAATATTGATCAGAGTCAATTTAGGGTGAACGAGAATAATGCTGCTTTAGAATACGCTTTAAATATTTTCAGTTTTCATGTGTATCTCTCGGCATTTTCAAGAAACCTAAAAATTTGAAAATTTCTGATTTTTTGCAAATTTTGATACTGGATCAAACAGATTAATCTTTAGTGTGTTCTAGGACTCTTGCAATTTTATCAGTTTTCGCCATCTCTCGCCGTTTTATTATTTTTAATAAAATACATGTATATTTAGTATAAACAATTTTTCTACTTATTTAGATTCGAGAATTTTTTAACATCGGTTATATTATAATTGCCGGAATTTTCCAGTGTCCAGAATTTTTTGTTGCCGATAATTTTGCAAGGTCAGGAATCTTCTTTTTTTTTTAAATTTGTCGACAAATTTAGGGTTCTTGAAAAAATGATAAACAACCACGATTGGTGTTGGATTCATAAATGTTAATTTTTTTATGTAATTTTTAGAAAATTTTCTCCAAATTATCCTGGGGAATATTTCCTAAAATTCAAGGACCTATTCCAAAATAATGGGTATATTACCCTATTTTTTAGGAAATATATTGCACATCATTATTTAAGAGTTTTCTTTGCAATATTTTTGGAAAAGTTCCCAAAATTTTAAAAAATATTTTCCAAGATATTTTGGTGAAACTTTTTCGCAACAAAATTTGGGGTTAAGGGAGAGGTCAAAAACAGAAATTCCCAAAATTTTATAAGAATATCTTAGCTCTTGAGTAATATTCCAAAATTTTTCTGGGATTTATCCAATTTGTTTGGGAAAATTCCCCAATTACTTATGGGGAAACGTATTTTCAAACTAAAATATGGAATTTTCCCCCAAAAAGAGTGCATAAAAAGCCCCACATTTGGTAAAATGTAGTTTTTCGGAAAATTGTTTTCACCAAGCTAGCTTCTACGTGATTATTAGTTTCTAGTGGGATTTATCATTTGACCCAAGATTAATCTTGTTAGTCATTAATATTTGGCTCATTATGTGAGCAAACGGAAGTAGGTGATTGTTTTTGGGATTTCCAACTTCGACAATGACCTTTTCATCGACCTTTTTCGTAAACTTCCGATTTAGCCTTATCAGTTGCTATAAACATTTTTATTTGCTGCTCTTTTTTCAAGATGATCCCTGGCCTTTTATCCCAAAATTCATTTGTTTCTTCTACTACTACTACTAGATCCAAATCTAAAACTTGCTTCTGCGAATTTTTTTCCGGTTTCTATTTCTGTTTAAATCAACTTTCCTCCTCCACTAGTCTCTCATCTTCGCAGAACATTGCTCTTTCGAGAACTGTTTTTTTATTCCTATAGTTATAAAAAATATCGGTCAGAAATCATTTTCCACTAGTTCTTGAAGGAGGATCAGCAGGTCAGAATTAACAACTTGCCTCTCTTGATTGTTTCGTATTTTACGAACTGGATTTTATTAATCGGAGAGGTTTTAGGTGTACGTTTTACGGAATATTTCAAATGAAAAATCGGACTCGGCTCTGCCTCCCTCGCTGCCTGTTGTTTTAAAATAGTACTCGCGACCGTAAAAAAGAATCATGACCCGCGTTCACGGCGGTTCTCCAACAACGGTCACCGCTCGTATTTACCCGGATCGGTGATTCTAACCATATTCTAACCGTACAGTGCACGATGCGATTACGTGTAAACGAAAGTCGTTCCTGTAACGTTACATATCACTCTTATAAGACTAATTATTGCGGGTTTTATTTTATCAGTCCGCGTGGGAGGTTGGGCGGGGTTGGAAAGTATTAGATTAATCTAGAATTTCTGGGTTGTTTATTTAAATAGCACGTTCGTGCCGTAACACTTCTCCGACCCAGGTCGCTGATCAATCTCTCTAGCGATAACCCCATGTGAAGAGCTTCACAAAGTCATAATGTAAAGCTCTCCTTTCGGGCCTATTTGTATACAAAGTCTATTGTTTCGGGCGTCATTTACTTCACTGACACTCTTCATGTATGAAAGGGGTTTTTAATATAATTATTACGAATCCCGACACAAATTTCAAATTTGGCGCCAATGGTATCTATAAGCTAAGTTGCCAAATGAAACGGCACATTGCTAATTAGTCAGCCATAATCAGCTGTTTAGCTTGATGCGACTGCACAGGCGCACAGGGATCTAATCGTAAATTCACAGTTAGGCTCTTATGACATGCTAACGAAAAAAATAAATAAATAAGATTATAAAAAAATTGTTTCGCCAGGATATGTATTAGATTTTTTTGATTTTTTAGCTACATTTCAATTTTAGGTTGTGTATAGCTGTTACTCGTACTAATAGTCAGTCTAGTTAGTGCCTAAAAATTATGACAAATGTCGATTAGGAAAAAAATAGGGCTAATGATAATGCGGAAAAATATAAATTAGGGTAAACTGTCTTTCGCTCAAATGAATGTCGGCAAATTTGGGAATATTCATATGGGCCTTGCATATTAGTCTTTATTTGTTTCTTTTCTTGCAATAAAAATAATTATTTCTCTTCTTATGCAACAGATGCTGCTATGTGACTGATAATTTTTAGGATTATAAATCTAGGCAGTTAAGGTCATTTAATCATCACCCTGTCCTACGGTAACAGTTTTTTTAAATAAATGTAACATTGTACACTTGAATCTACATTTCGGCAGTAAAAATGTGTTGGCAGAAATAAACGATACGACTAATATGATCAATCTGGACCAGAAATGGATGTCAAGATCTAACAACAAGTAATAGGTCATGGGATGTGTAAAATAGAATCTCAGTTTTTTTGTGTGTTCATGATTAGGCAGGCTAATAAGATTAAGGGCGGTCTGATATTTCATGTGCCATGAGTCATTACTTCCAATTTATGTACGATCCTGTTATAACTGTTTTAATTATAGCTTGAAGAAATAATCGGAACCGAATATATTAAAAAATTCGTAGTTTATACAGATACGGCGTTTTTTGCCGTATTTGAATTTTGTAGTACGGCATTTTTTGCCATATTTTAATTTTGTAGTCCGGCATTTTTTGCCGTATTTTAATTTTTTAGTCCGGAATTTTTTGCCGGATTAAAATTTTCTAGTATGGCTAATTTTTCCATAGTTGAATTTTCTAGTATGGAAAATTTTGACATCTACGAAATTTCTTTTCGCATTTCAACTTTTTTGGCATTAAGCATTGCTTTAAAAAATATTGAAAACTTTATTGGTTAACGTCTCGTAATCTATAATTTCTCGAAGCCTTTCCCAGCTCTCCCATCAAAAAATACTTGTCAGTAACTGGTCACAGAAGAGTGATCTGTGACATCTCGAACCCCTTTTCCAAGTCTCCCTTTCAAAAATACTAGTGTTAGTGACTGGTCGCATAAGAGTGATCTGTCACATCTCGAACCCCTTTTTCAAGTTTCCCTTTAAAAAATACGCGTGTTAGTGACTGTTCACAGAAAAGTGACCTGTCACATGTCGAACCCCTTTTCCAAGTTTCCCTTTATTAAAGACGCGTGTTAGTGACTGGTCACCGAAAAGTGATCTGTCACATCTCGAAATCTTTTCCAGCTCTCCATTCGAAAAAATACTTGTCACTGACTGGTCACAGAAGAGTTATCTGTCACACCTTAAACCCCTTTTCCAAGTCTCGCTTTAAAAAGTACAAGTGTCAGTGACTGGTCACAGAAGAGTGATCTGTCACATCTCGAACACTTTTTTCAAGTTTCCCTTTATTAAATACGAGTGTTAGTGACTGGTCACAAAAAAGTGATCTGTCACATGTCGAACCCCTTTTCCAAGTTTCTCTTTAGAAAATACGAGTGTTAGTGACTGGCCACAGAAAAGTGATCTGTCACATGTCGAACCCCTTTTCCAAGTTTCTTTTTAGAAAATAAGCGTGCTAGTGACTGGTCACAGAAGAGTGATCTGTCACATCTCGAACCTCTTTTCAAAGTTTCCCTTCAGAAAATACGCGTGTTAGTGACACTTGTGAATTTGAAGGATGACACTCGTGAATTTGAAGGATGACACTCGTGAATTTGAAGATCAAAAATCAAGTTTTCTTAGAAAAGTTGAAATGCAAATACAAATTTCGTCGATGTCAAAATTTCCGTACTAGAAAATTCAAGTCCGGCAAAATTTTCCGTACTCCGGCAAAAAATTCCGGACTAAAAAGTATAAATACGGCAAAAAATTCGATGAGCAATACTTTAGTACTCTTTAATGTTCTTGATTATATGACACTTTGAATGTATTTATAACTTAATATTCCTCATTTTATGATAAAATAGTAAAATATTGTACTATTTTTCCAAAGTAGCAAAAAATATTATCGGGACAGAAAGTTCCTCATTGACACAAACATTTGCCCGATTAGAAACTTTAAATGCGGCAAAATTCGCCGAAGCTCAATACTCGACCTAAAAAATTGGATTGAGTATTATTTAAATTTGTATCCTATATATAGTTTTATTAATTGAAAGCGGAACTTTGACCCGCACGTGTGCGTTCAGTGCGTGATAGCAATTATTTTAGGACAGTCCAGAGGTGATATTTAAATTTGTTAAGACTGATGAGGAAGAAATTTGAATTCCAATTAATGCAATAGGCTCAATCGTCCAATCAAATGAAATATTTTTTATTTTATAAATGTAAAAAAGTATTTGGCAACAAACCATTAAATTACAATAAAGTAAAATAATGTAAAAATTTGCAATTACTTGCAAACTTTTGTAAGTGTCCAAATTCGAACAAAATGTTACAGCGTTTCTAGTAGATCTCTTTTTGTACTTAGCTGTAATTTATTATATTTCATTGTGAAAATATATGTACGTTTCTATCATGGTGTCGATAACTGTTTTTTTCATAACTTGGTTTTTTATACGTAACAATTTCGTGCCGAAGAATGGAATAAAAATGATATCAGAAACAGTTTATCATTTCAATAAAGGAATGCAGATGCTATTTCGTGGAATCGAAAATACTCGGTATATATATATATATATTTTAATCTTTTACAATTGTATTTGCGCAATAAAGTGTATCGCACAATAACATGAAATTGAGAAACGGGATATTGTCCGAACTTAGGACTCTCTAAGACTGAGTCATTAAAATACAAACTCTAAGTACCCAATTATTGCTTAACAATAATATAGAAATCACTAGTTTTTGTTTGTTTTTCATTTAATATAACTTAGCAAAGTCCAGAAAAAAGGCTAGTAAAAAAAATTAAAAATTTGAAGTTGCTGAATTGGCTCTGCGTTCTAAGTATCGTCTCGTAACAATACTCTTGTAGGTTCGAATCCCCAGTCTTCAAATTTTTTTAATCAACATTTTTTTTTTTT
>CAKNWW010073603.1:0-10823 GCA_932074435.1 Andricus kollari
ATCGCCCTGAAAGACTCCCCTCTGGATGGTGACGTTCTTTGTCACACGATGATTTCCAGATGAGATAGTAAATCTAGTTTTCCAAAGAGGCATTAATCTCTCTATGCATCTCACTATGTGTGGATGCTCCTTCAAGCTTTCCGACAGACAGATGATAAGTCTATGAGAGGTTGAATCGAAAGCTTGCCGGTACTCAATCCAGGCCATTGACAGGACGCGATGATGGACTGCAGCGTATTTACAGACACACCTGTCAATTAGCAGGTTCTCTCGACAGCCTGCTACACCTTTCCTCGAGCCACGTTGTTCGTACATCTCACCCCAGTAAAAAGAAACTAATTGAGGCGAATTGAGATGAATTCGTTGGAGTCTTTGTGAATCTCGCTTTGCGACAATCTCGAATTGGAGCCAGTCGTGAATTCTTGTAAATTCGGAAATAAGTAATTTAATCTTCAAATCTGCTATCCGCCCAAATTCAGCGCACAAATTTTAGGGGACCGAATTCACTTGAATGTGCCAGCACAAATTAATTTCAGTGTCAGCCAATTCATTTTAATTCGCGAGATTTAAGGTCAAGCTCCAATTCGCCTGAATTCGTCAGCGCGAATGTAGTTAAAGGCTGACCAATTAAATTGAATTCGTAAGCTATAACCAACGCGCTGGACATAAAGAATCCGTCGTAAATAAATATCATTGAGTCCCGTAGCTCAGTGGTCGCCCTCTGGACTTATACACTTGGGATCGCTGGTTCGAGTCTCGAGGCATGCAATTTTCATCAATTTTTTTCGAAATGAACTGTACGACAAATTAAAACGAATTGAAACGCATTCAATTCGCGCTGGCTTAATTCGTTTAAACGAATCAAAAAGCGGAATTCGGGCGAATTCAAAAATGTTTATTCGCCGAAATTCGCCCCAGTTAGTTTCTTTTTACTGGGACGCCACACAGGCTCATTTCGTTAAACAATCCTGTTGTTTAGGACAGCTGTAAATATCGTATGCAGTGTGTTCAAACAAGTTATTGGCCTGTAATTCTCTGGGTTGGACAAGTTGCCTTTTTTCGGTAGGAGTATAGTGCGTCCTAACACCAGCCACTGCGGAATGGGCGTCTCCGACTTTAAATATGAGGTGAATATGCGAGTCAAATGTTGGTGTGTAGAAGTAAACTTCTTTCACCAGCAGTTCTTAATACAATCTAGTCCAGCAGCGGAAAAGTTCTTCGTGCCTCTAACAAGGGGGGTTAGTTTGAAGTCCGGCACCGATTTTTTTGTTTCTTTGCAGGTGAGAAGAATAATCCAGAAAACGAAAAAAAAAATTTTGGCAAACGTTCACATTTAGGGCATGAGTTGTAAAACACTTACCCTCTAGTGTATCATCGTTTAGAAAATTTACCCCTGGAATGCTTCGCCATATGACATATATCTAGTTTAAGATTTTGGACTTTGTTGCTGCAAACATCTTCTGAAAATATGTATATGCCTGAACCTAAATAAAAATTCTTCAAACAGTTATGTTATATGTATGATCATTAACATTGCCAGCGTTAACAAAAAATTATTTATATTATTATTGATTGCCAAACCAAATATTTTAATCCTTCACTGACAGCAATGTTATATTAATAAATATATTTCTTATTCATTGATAATATTATAGGAGTGGATGATACGTAATTTAGGGGTTATTTAGAATAACACTGTTGATTCTTAGTAGAATTTAATATCAAAATAAGATGTTTGCAGCAATAAAGTCAAAATCTTAAACTAGATACATGTCATATGGCGAGGCATTCTAGGGGTAGATTTTCTAAATGATGATACTCTAGAAGGTAAGTGTTTTTACAACTACTTACAATATTTTCTTCGACGAGAGATGCCACTGGGAGACTTGCCGCAGTTCTGCATTCTTTAGAACTACTTAAAAAATTTGATTGGGCGAGAGATGCCGCTGGAGAGACTTGCCACAATTTCGCCATCTTTACTACTAATTTGAACATTTTCTTGGGCGAGAGATGCCGCTGGGGAGACTTTCCGCAGTTTTGCCATTTTTAGAACTACTTAGAAAATTTTCTTGGGCGAGAGATGTAGCTTGGAAGACTTGCCGTAGTTTTGCCATCTTTAGAACTACTTAGAAAATTTTCTTGGGCAAAAGATGCCACTAGGAGACTTGCCGAAGTTTTGCCATCTTCAGAACTACTTAGAAATTTTTTTTTGCGTGAAATGCCGCTGGGTTGACTTGTCGCAGTTTTACCATCTTCACAACTACATAGAAAATTTTCTTGGGCGAGAGATGCCGCTGGGAAGACTTTCCGCTAGTGAGAGATGCCGCAGATGTGACAACTAGTCCTGGGAGGCTTGCCGCAGTTTTGCTATTCCAATATGGACTTGAAAATTTTTTCCAACTGAGAGATGCCGCCGATCAGACAATAAGTCCTGGGAGACTTGCCACAGTTTCGCAATTTTCATTTAGACTTTAAAAATTTTTTGGAGGGGAGAGATGCCACTGGTGAGAGATGCCGCAAAAATGTCAATTTAACTGTCAGAAATGCCGCGCGTGAGGGGAGCCGCTAGGTAGGGATGCCGCAGTTGTGACATGCCGCAGATGTGACATACCGCAGTTGTGACATGACGCAGATGTGACATGCCGCAGATGAGACATGCCACAGATGTGACATGCCGCAGATGTGACAAGTCGCAGATGTGACATGCCGAAAAGAGACTTGCCGCATGTGAGATGATATGGACCCCTCCATTTCTTTGATATAGTGATGAAAGCGTTCTCCCTGTTCTTCACTGTAATCACCAAGATTTGCAGGTACCTTGATGCCAAATTTATTATCTTAGCTACTGAAAATACGCAAATATATCTCTTTACCTCGCGAAAATGGAACCTCTGTGGAAACTCTAGTTTTTCTAGGGTTTTCACTTTTTTCCCGAGGCTCGGGAAAATCTAAAGTACTGCAGAAAACTTTTTCTGTCAGATATGAAATCAGCAGTTAAAAATACGGAAGGACATCAGTTTTTCCGTTCACAAACAAAAGCTCCGTTAAGCCTCATGTTTTGCTCATTAATGCACTTTTTCTCCTAGGTTAGGGATATTCAAAGATACTTCACAAAAATTCTAAGGTCAGACTTGAAATGTGCGACCCGAAATACGTACAAACGACGTTGTTCCATGAACTTTTTCGTGGATAAATATAACTTCAACGGAGCCTGAAGTTTCCAAAATTTCACACATTTACCCTAGGCTAGGCGGAAATTGTAGGGTCTAGGAACAATTTTAAGGCCGGTTTCGGATTCAGCGGCTCAAAATCTATAAGGGTAGCCTTGTCACATGTAAATTTCAGACCACTTTTATTTTTTTGTGGGCCTGTGTTATTTGACTGTTTGCTGCTCTGGGCCTGGGTAAGCTCGACCTCGGGAACCTCGACGTCTTTCGCACTGTCGCATGCGAAGAAAATCCGATCGCCAAGAACGACGCAAGTCCAGACCGTATAGAGCGCCCTAGCGCAAGCGCAATACATCTACGTGTGAAACTTGGGGTCATGCGCAACGCAAATCAGCGGGAAGCGGAAATTAGTTCATCACGCGTTCCGATTTTTCCGCAGTTTCGCATGCGCAAGTGTCGCGTAGGTTTTAAACGGAAGACACATTTTCAGGGCACTTAAATTATAGTTTTTAAAATACCGGGAAAATAATTAAAATATAAACTTAATGAAGTTGATTAATTATTTCATCCAAGAATGTTATTAAACATAACTGTGGATGTGTGTTAGAAAAAAGATCATACATTTTACTATTTTTTGGCTCAACTGCTATTGTATGGTAAATGTAACTACTTCCATTTTACCAACAGAGCTGTGGTTCAGTTTACTGTTTCCGACTTGTTAACCTAACAACGAAGATCAGTTATTATTACTCATTTTACACAGTTAGTTGCATTGTGAAAGTAGTGTAATTGTTTCAACTAAATATATTAATAATCCCAACTGTAGTAGTATAGTTGAAGAAAAAATGTTATATTTTACTACTTTTTCCGTTTTTGTCCCCACTACTATGGTGTAGTAACTTCTACTGTTTCTGTTTACTGACAGAACTACGTTTGATTTTACTATTAATGACATGTTATTTTTACTACATATTCAGTTAATATTACTACTTCGACGTAGTCAGTTCTACTGCTGAATACTTGTTATCCTTTTAACTACCTAAAATAGAAATTTGAACTACTATGTTTTAACTACAGCAATGATGGTATTATCTACTAATCAATCATGGTTAGTTTAAATAAGAAAGTAGTTGTATTTACTACTTTCCAGTCAACTACATGACTTAGTTGAATATTTCGCAGGCACTTTTTTCAGTGCATATAAGTTCGAATTCAAGTTTTTGAAAAGTGTACACAATTAGATACATGTTCTGCTATTAATTCCACTTATTTTGGTTTCAATTAGGCCTTTTTAATACTTATGATGTTAACGTAAACTGTGAAATCAATTGTAAATTTCAAATTTCATTCAACATTGTTCCTATTCAATTGAGGGTTCGGATCAAAGAATGGGTCGCCCGCTCGAAAAATATGGTCATATAGAAAAGGGCAAGACGGAACTTTTTTATATTTGAAGTTTTTTGTCCGATAAACAGTTTTAATATTAAAAATGAAAAAGTGAGACAAAAAATTTCCCCAAATTCGATTATTTTTTAAAACATAAATCGTCAAAACTCAGCTAAATATGATTGAAACTGTTTAAAATTTAATATACGCACACAGTGTACCCTAACAATGCCTACGAAATGAAAAAAAACAATCAAAATGGCCTATTGTTTGATAATAATTAATTGCAAATTGAGAGCGCTCGATAAGCACGTTTTTTTAGTTTCGGCAAAGAAAAGTATCGAGGGAACTTTATAGTTAAAAGAACTTTCAGTGATCCATTTGTTCCTCACTATTAAAGTAAGATTTCTGCAAATTTTTAGATCGATTCATTAAAAATTGACGGAAATATCCATTATGTAAGAAAGCGTCCTTTATAGGTGAGTACCGGCGAGAGTACACGGGAACGTTGAGAAGCGCTTGTAATCGTAGATGGCGTCTCGTGCTTTCTTACATAATGGATATTTCCGTCAATTTTCAATGAATCAATCTACAAATTTCCAGAAATCTTACCTTAATAGTGAGGAACAAATATCTCACTGAAAGTTCTTTTAACTCTGAAGTTCCCTCGATACTTTTCTTTGCCGAAACTAAAAAAACGTGCTTATCGAGCGGTCTCAATTTTCAATTAACTATTATTAAACAATAGGCCATTTTGATTGTTTTCTTTATTTCGCAGGCATTGCTAGGGTACACTGCGTGCGTATATTAAATTTTAAACAGTTTCAATAATATTTAGCTGCGTTTTGACGATTTATGTTTTAAAAAATAATTGCATTGGGGGAAACTTTTTTTCACTTTCTCATTTTTACTATTAAAAATATTTATCGGAAAAAAAACTGCAGATATAAAAAATGTCCATCTTTACCTTTTCTATATGTCCATATTTTTACAAATTTAATTTTTTGAACTTTAAAATTTGGATATCACGATACACGTGGACAATTCTTTTCGGTATTTTCGAACGCGCGACCCATTCTTTGATCCGAACCCTCAATTAGAGGGGGTTTAGTCATGCCAACCCCTGGCAAGTCACATTGCGGCAAGTTACATTGCGGCAAAGTCACACTGTTAGAAATTTCTATAGCGATTATGCTATAAATGTAATGGAAGCAATATGCATATATGTACGTGTAGTAAATTTAATATACCATCATCTTGTAGAATTAATATACATGTATAGTAAAACACAGTGCGTGAAAGTTGAAAGTTCTTTGATGCACCCAAATCTGGTCAAATATTTAAAACTAAAGTAATACTTTAAAATTCATCGATTAAATTCTTATTTATAATCAAAGTGCAACGTACGGGTGGAATTTTCTTCAAAATTCACTGTATATGTCAAAATTTTAACGTGAGTACTGCTGCTTTTAGGTTAGGTGTTTTAATAATTCGCTTAATTGATCTTTTCCACTTAAAATGCAGTATAATTTATGTTTAACTAGAAAAAAATATTATGCCTCATAATTTAGAATTGAAAATTACTGCCATCATTATTTTTAATTTGTTGAAAGTAAAATTACCTGACTTTTCTAAAAGTTGATCAATATACATGTATATGAAATTTAATATGCAGCCTCTTAATTAATATTTCATAGACCGAGTTTTTAGATTTAATATACAAATGTTTAGTAGATTTATATTAAAATAGAAAAAAATTTTAACAGTGCACATTTGCGGCAAGTCACATTTATTACAAGTAACATTTACTGCATATCGCATTGCGGCAACTCTCATTTCTAAAAGGACGAAGTCCACGAAAAATTGGCAAAAGTGTGGGAAGACACCCCTGTGATTAGTCACAAAAATAATTTAGTATACACCCCTACCCCTTTCCAATGTCCCGTGGGGATGGAAAGACACCGTTGTGATTGGTCACAGAAATAATTTAAGTCATCCTACTACTTTTTGCTAATTTTTTGTTGACTCCACATTTTTTCCGAATAAGAGATGCCGCAATGTGTCTTACCGCAATGTGACTTACCACAAATGGGACTTGCCGCAATATATAATGCCGCAAATGTGAGTAATGTGACTTGCCGCGATTTGACTTGCCACAATGTGACTTGCCGGGGGTTGGTATGAGCCGGACTCAATTAGAGCTGTATTCAGGCTTAACAAATTTCAAATTTAGCTATAAAATATATTTCTTGTAACGATTCGTAAATGTTATTCAGCAATAATAATATTTCAAATAAATTATACTGCAAATCCCTATTTTAAAGAATTTTCCAATATCTATGGTTCGTTTCCAACTATATTTGTGGGCAGATCAAGAATCAATATCATTGGATCAAGCATACATTTTTTCTATGATTCACATATATTATGTGACAGTAAAATTGACATAAAATTATAGTATGTTTTTTCGAGATTAAGAGTGCTTTGAAACATATTTAAAACTGAAAAAAAATTTTAAAATCAAACATATCTAAATTTCAAATATTGGTAACTTTTTTTGCAAAAAAAATTCGTTTTTATAAAATTTTATTTAGTATTCTTCAAGTGCATCTAAAATAGGCTGTTTAATTTTGTGAAGATATTTACACAAATATTTAAACTTCATAATTCTGCTCTAAATTTTTGTTTATATTGAAGCGTGCTATACAACAGCGCATTATGCGCCACTTGTCATAAGGGCACTATTGTCGAGCACGCTTTTAATATTAAAACTTACAGAAAGATATCATCACAAGACAGAAAATTCCGCTTTAAGGTTTTAGCAAATCCAAAAGAAAAGGCCTATTATGAGCCGCCTTAATGCTTACAATAATTAGTAGAAGAGCATTTACGTATATTAACAATTGCTATTGTATACAAAATTTTATAAGCAAATATTTGTGGTATTTTTTCGTTCATATGTTGTCATTTTCAACACACCTAGCTAAAATTGAATATTAGCATGTAAATTATTTTTAAATATGGTAATTATTTAAGAAAAAATCTTGCTTTTACTAAATTATATTTTATGTTCTTTAATCTGATGGATAGCGAGTTTATTTAAATTTTTTATTCAGTGATAAAAAGTAACCTTGCTGAACTGAAAATGTCACTTTCGTCATTTTACATTTACATTTAAAGCATACCAAATTTAAGAATAAATTTTTTACAAAATCATCAATATCCATTATTAATCAATGTAAGTGGAGCATGATATTATTCTTTTTAGAGAATTTAGCAAAAAGCAGTTTTCGAACATATCTCTTCCCGATGGAAATAATAATTTTAATATATTAGCATGTTTTAGCAGAAGAATATAATAAAAATATTTTGTACGTTCAAATAAAGACAAAATATGTTTCTCGTTGTTAGATTTCCGGTTATTATTCTAAATTTGCAATATTTCATTTAGAACACCCGTGAACGTATTTTAATATCTCAAATTGAGATTGCGTATATTTTGAAGGAATAAAAACTGCGTTTCAGTGCTTTCTTAGGATTGTAATAACAATCGAGATTGATTTTAACTAAAAATTCAGCTATAACCTTCATTATGCTTACTCATGTGTCATAATCAAGGTATTTTCTTGTAACCAACAAGTAAGACTAATAAGAGTCTATGTCGATTTCAAATGAATTATTAAGCAAAGAGTCCTTCCAGATAGATCGAATCACGCACGATTCTTGCGACTGGATAAAGCTGGTTCACTCTCGGCTCTCTTCTCTCTCCTTTGAGGCATATTCTCCATCGATAAGTGTCGTTACGATGTATCATTAATTATCAGATATGTAATTTACATTCACGTTGAGCGAGCATGCATTGCCTCGTTTCCCGTCGCGGCTTTGTGTCACTGAAAACTGGAGACGCAGACTGGAGGAAGACGTCAAGGAATTCCGAGCATTTTTAACTCGAATGCACTTAGGACGGCGTACTTTTCCGATCATCGGCCACTTTCAATCCCGATGAACTTGTCCGGTACAAAGCTGACAGGTAATTGCACATTCTGCCCGTCTCTCAAATGTTTTCACGGCTCGTCGATGAAACTTGTTTGCATAGGTACCGCAAACCTGCGTCTACTACTCTACTCTTCTGCTACCCATCTACACGAGATAACAAATAGCCTATTTACACTGTGGCAGTTTTTACCACGGTAGCAGAAACTGCTACGCTCAGCAACCAATTAGTAACGTCGGTTATAAATAGAATGCGTCTGATAGTCGGCCGAGTGTAGCAGTTCCTGCTATTGTGATACAATTGCCGCGGTGTAAATAGGTTCAAAGTTTTGTAAGCGAAAAGTGCTCACAGTGTTCTGTGTCACTGAATAGCTATGACTCTATTGTATTGATGTGTTTTAGAAAAGATATATTTGTAAGCTTCTCGTATTCAAGTTTTATTTTAACAACGTCATTTTTTGACAGGTCGCAATGACAGGTTATGTGACTGACTACTTCCAACTAATATTTGAGAAAAACCAGTCAGTTAAACAATTTTCCGTTTCTGGGGTGGGATTCCACTGCCCTCTCATCTAGTTGATCGAATCTCTCTTTCTACCATATGAAATTAGACAGAGATGTTCAATCGCAAGGCCGTGGCTAGAAAAAAAAGGATATGCAGCGGCACACAGGAGAGTATATTTATATTAAATACATGTTTCAAGAATTTCGAGGGGGGAATAAACCAGCCTCATCCCCCTCACGGCTACGGCCTTTTTCGATCGTTTTGAAACGATCGACTGCAACTATCTCTTTCTATCTGATGTGCCAGAACGAGAGGGTCAATATTCGGTAATCAAGAACTACCGACTTCTCAATTATCTACAGTCACCCTGCTCTTTCTAACACATAAGATAATAATAAATAGTTGCAGTCGATCATTTTAAAACGATCGAACATCTCCATCGAATTTCATGCGATAGAAAGAGAGGTTCCATCAACTAGATTACGGGGCATCGGAATTCCACCCCTCTACTTGCAATCTGACAGCATTAGACTTATCCAATTTTTGACAAAAACATATTTTACTCTTGAGCAATGTGTGGTTTTTATCGTATTATAATCCACAGATATTTGAAACTATAAATTCCACAGAATAATACAGATGTAATTTAACATCTCGGACTAATCTGTAAGTCACTTCACATGGATTTAATTGTAGGATTCTCTAACATGATTTTAGGATAAATAATTCACCTACAAAGCTATCTTAAGTGAGGAGTTGAAACCCTCCAGCAGCTGGAGTACCTTAGACGGGTCTTCCGGTTTACCCGGGAACCACGCCGTAGCCCTCACCATCTTCTGGAGCAACTACACCCCACCCACCTTAAGCGCTGCACCTTCCCACGGCTTTGCCTCGACAACTGCTTTAAGTAGCCCACACGCTTAAGGGCCCTGGAGATCGAGTGTAAATCGCAAAAATGGGATCCAGGCCAAACGGTGAAGCCATTTTGTCTGATTTTTTGTATACAGAGTCTAAAGAGTATAGAGACTCTCGGTACAGCTCGATATTTTCGATAAAAATTCTATTTTCGATGCAAAAATTAAAAGAAAGAAATTGTCGTCGAGCGCATCTTTGCAGTACAGTGTTCTACTATTTAGTGGAGCAGGGAGTGGGTAAGGAAGTTATTTTTCTCAGGTTTTTCTTTGCGCGCTCCAAGCGAGAACAGGTAAAACTACGACTCAAGTCTGCAGGTAATGAAACATCCAATGTGACTATTCAGGGGCGAACACACCGTATACGAAAACTAGGGGCCCCTACCCAAATGAGTGGGTGAATTCCCAAAAGGCTGGATGCAATATTCACGCAGTCTTAGTGTAACTGTACAATTTTCGGTTACTTACTCCGAAAGTTGTACCTCGTTACATGAAATGACAATATACAAGCTCTCCGTATAAAAAGGCAGATTATACAAACATGCAAGATCTCAATAATCTGTGTCGCTCAATTCCCTCTGAAAAATAACAAATTTATTCGCATTGTACACAAAGTTTGCATGTTTGCACAACTCAGGGGCTGTCTGCAATAACCGGTTATAGAATTTGACTGTATTCTATGTACACTTTCATTTAATTTTGTCCAAAACTGGAACTGTACATCGTTTTGCGACTAATGTTTTACTTCACGATGTTACTTTTAGGCAAATACTGCATTTCTTACGAGCAGTTTATCATTACATTCGGAAATGTTACATTTACGCATCATGAAGGAAATTGTATACAATTGTCCCCTGATAA
>CAKNWW010073613.1:0-13117 GCA_932074435.1 Andricus kollari
AAGTCGTGCACCTAAAAATGATCTACAAATTTGTTATAATTTACTTTTTGATAGAATTACATTTTTGGACAAACGACACAAGCTATGAGAAAAAAATCAATAGACTGAAGCTACTCATCCAAAAAACAGCTCAAAATTTGTTATTAACAATTTTGCGATAGGACTGTTGGTCCTCGCGCTTCGCGCTCGATAATATATTAACCTCGCGCTACGCGCTTGGTCTTTTCTATTTCCCACACATTTGCAACCAAACCATTTAAAATTAAAGGTCAAATCATCGACAAATGTAATTTGGTGATTGTGAATTCTCTTTTGCTAAAGCTCCTTTGGCTTTGACGAGCACAATCTCATCACGAATCTCGTATTTCGCACTCGATTTTGTCAAAAATCTGAACTTTTCTACATTATGTTTAACATTATTATATAAAATGTATATCATAATTATTTCTGTATCTTAAGCTAGTACTGCGCATTCAGATTTTGCAAAATAATGCACAAATTTGATTTTTCATGATTACTTCAATAGTTGCTTCTTATTTTGCACTAATTTTTATTCTCAGCTACTCTGAAAAATCTATCATTTCAATAAATTTATATTATCACGATTCATAATATGCATTGGTATTGAAACATACGTATTTTCATCGTATTTTTTCATAATTATAAAAAAGTGTGCATTGTATACAAAAAATGTTGTTATTATACACTTTATTGCAACTTGTGTCGTTTCTCCATAAATTTAATTTGGTTACTTTCAACGTTACCTTTTTATGATTGAAACTGAAAATACACATATCTTCTAATGTAAAGTGGTTCTAAACAAATTTTTAAGTATGATTTAGGCGAAAAATTTTGTTAAATAAAAAGTTATTGTAGCTTGTGTCGTTTTTACAAAAAGTAAAATTTTAATTTTTGATGCATATTTTCAAAAGCAATCATCTATATAACCTAGTTGTTGAGCACGAAGCGCGAGTATCGCAATGAGAATGTAATCGTCAAGGCCGTAGGTGTTTTGAGAACCCTCTTCAAAATCGAATTGAAAAAAAACATGTTTAATTTCACTTTATGATTGTAGTTTATGAGGGGTTTGAATCGCAGTTTTTGATTTGCGCGCTCAAACTCGGCGCATTTTCAGGGCAGCTAGGAATAAAAATTAGTTCAAAGTAAGGAGAAAATATTAATGTCATCATGGAAAATAAAAATTGTACATTATTTTGCAATATCTGAATAAGCAGTACCCGATCGAGGTACAGAAATAAATATAATATACATTAGATATAATAGTTTTGAACATAATGTAGAAAAGTTCACATTTTTGACAGAATCGAGTCCGAAGCACGAGATGCGTGATAAGAATGTGTTCGTTAAAGCCGAAGGAGCTTTAACAGAAGAGAGTTCACAATCGTCAAATTACAATTGTTAACGCTTTGACTCTTAATTTTAAAAGGTCTGTGCACAAATGTGTGGAAAATACAAAGACCGAGCGCGCAGCGCGAGGTAAATACATCATCGAGCGCGAAGCGCGAGAACCAACAGTGGCGCAATGAGAATGTGCCCGCGCAGCGGGCATATTTTTTCTCATAGCTTGTGTCGTTTGTCCAAAAATTTAATTTTTTTATTTTTAATGTTGTTTTCACGAATAAAACATAAACTACGAATCCTATCAAAAAGTAATTCCTAACAAATTTGTAGATCTTTTTTAGGTGCACGACTTTTTGATCTCTTTATCTTTTTTTTGTATCTTGCATGGTTTGACAGAAAAATAGAGTTTTTGATTTTTTATTATTTTTAGTGCAATCAAAATTTAAATTTTTGATTTTTCGAAAAAATTCAAAAAGTTCTCACGATAATCTTGTACGGCTCTCAAAAAGAAACGTTTTTCTCCTTATGACTTTTATTCGTATCGTGCGTTGTTCGGCTTAAAACCTTAAAGCCTTGGAGCTTTCGGCAGAGCAGGGTCGCGGCCAAAATCGTAAGAGGGACAAAGATAGTAATAAATCACTCTTAGGGCCGCATTATGTATGTAGATTGACGTTGTTCCCGCATGGGTGGGACACCCAGATAGTATGTGTTCTATGTACTCTACCTGTGCATGACCCGCTCTGCACCTATCTCTGGGAACTTCTTCACGTAAAATTCGGTCACGGTATACTAAGGTAGAAATGGCACCGTCCTGGTATGCGAAAATGAAACCTTCTGTACCTGAATAGAGTTCTGATGATTTCAGGACCTCTCTGCTTCCTTTACAATGGCTTTCAGAAGTGAGACATCTAGATGGAGAAATGCACTTTCCTCACTTCTAATGTTAAAATTCAGGCCAAGGGTCTCGGGCGCCTGCTCCGCGGCTTCGTGAAGGAAAGTTCCTTTGCTAATAATCTTGTGCTTCCTGGCCACTTTTAGGAGAGGATCTCTGCCATTTGCAACGATGTAGGCTGTATTCAGAACAATTCGGTTGTGAAGAGATTGGAGATTCAAATGTCCACGTCGGCTTTGACGGCGTAAGATGTACACTAGCGGAACGGACGAATTGATATGCAAGCTCTTATGCATATGCATGATCTTACGCGTGGTGATGTGGCCGACAGATTTGATGTCATAATCTGCCGAAGTAGATGCTTTTATCTGCTTCAGAGAGACTCCTTTACTGATATTACGTCTTAAATGCGACTTTCAGGCGCTTCAAGGTATGTATAGATCTCTCCAGTGTTAATATGTCTAATAACACATATATCCACAAGCAAAGGGTCCTCGGGAACGCTAGTTATCTTTCCTTTCTTTAGATTAATCTTGGCACACTTGTGTAATCCAAATTCCGTAGCAATCTCTCCTGCACCATAAACTGAGCAATTGATGGTCCAGAGGTCGGACTCTTGCGAGATTTATCCACGAAGTGAGCAATCGATTTCAGCCAGATCATGGAGCTTAGGTGGAACTTACATCTTAATGTTCCTTCTTGTCCTGAAATCGTGATCATCTCTCAGAAGGTGCCTGCTTTCCGTGGTTGGTCTTAATGTAGCTTCCTCATATTCGGCTGCAGCTTGATCAAGCAGCGGTTGGGGAAGTGCTCCGCGTAAATATCCATTTTTCCAGAGGTAGGCACGTTGATTTCGCAATCATTGAATCGAAACGTGCTGAAGCTCTGGATGTTTTTCGCACCACAGAGTATGCATACGCGCCATAAAGCCTCGGTGAACAGAGATAATGCTTGCATCGTAACAGTCTAGCAAGTCATCCTTGAGTTTATTCGCCCACTTAATGTGGGCATTTTGTCGGTTCGTCGTCGTGTTTCCATCTAAATTATTTTCAGCTCCCCGAACTCTAGGATTACAGAGAATCACAGAATCTAAACCCTTGCAACGCGGACCAGACTAGGTGGGTTTTATATTTTCGGGGTCGCTGAATTCCAATCCGTTGTCCGTTTAGTCCCATCAGATCAGGGTCAAGGTCAGTGCAAGGTCAAACTTACAAAATTCATCGCTAACCAATTAAGTCAGGGTAGTTATAGGTTTTCGGGGTCGCTGAATTCAAATCCGTTGTCCGTTTGGTCCCATCAGATCAAGGTCAAGGTCAATTCAAAGTCAAACCTACAAAATTTATCGCCAAAGAAATAGGTCAGGGTACCGATAGGTTTTCGGGGTCACTGATTTCGAATCCGTTGTCAAGGTCAGTTCCAGGTCAAATTAAAAAATGCATGGCTAACCAATTAGGTCAGGGTGCGTATAGATTTCGGGGTGGCTGAATTCGAATCCGTTGTCCGCTTGGTCCTATCAGGTCAGGGTTAAGGTAAATTCAAGGTCAAACCTACAAAATGCATACCTAACCAAATAGTTCAGGATACCCATAGGTTTTCGGCGTCGCTGAATTCGAATAGGTTGTTCCTTTGCTCCCATCAGGTCAGGGTCAAGGTCAGTTCAGGGTCAAACCTATAAAATTTATCGTTAACCAATTAGCTCAGGGTACCTAAAGGTTTCGGGGTCGCTGAATTCATATCCGTTGTCCGTTTGGTCTCATCAGGTCAGGGTCAAGGTCAATTCAAACGGACAATGGATTTGAATTTAGCGACCCCAAAGACCTATATGTACCCTGACTAATTGGTTCGCGATGAATTTTGTAAGGTTGACTTTGAACTGACCTTGAACCTGACCTGATAAGACCACACGGACAACGGATTAGAATTCAGCGACCGCGAAAACCTATAGGTACCCTGAATTACTTGGTAACGAGAAATTTTGTAGGTTTCACCTCGAGTTGACCTTGACTCTGACCTGATGAGACAAAACGTACAACGGATTTGAATTCAGCGACGCTGAAAACCTATACGTGCCCTGATTTAATTGGTTAGCATAGAATTTTGTGAGTTTGACCTTGAACTAACCTTGACAACGAATTGGAATTCAGAGACCGTGAAAACCTATAGGTACCCTGACTTAATTCACAAGCTAGCGATGACTTGTGTAAGTTTGGCCTTCAACTGACCTTGACCCCCACCTGACGGGACCAAAGGATAACGGATTCGAATTCAGCGACCCCGAAAATATAAGACCCACCTAGACTGGTCCGCGTTGCAAGGGCTTAGATTTTGTCGTCCTGTGTTATCGGCATTGTTCGCCTATCCATTGTCGGGTGCTCTGCGCGTTCGATCGTTTTGAACCGCATTTACAACTTTTTGGTGTTTTGGTGGTGTTATTGTTGTTCCCACAAGCAGCTAGGGAAAGGGTTCATCCATCCTTGTAGAGCCCCGCATGCAAGGATAAGGCTGCATACTCTGAGAGGTCGCCCGGTATCTCAGAGTCACCATTTAAGACGCCTCACAACCATGAGATTAGCGGTAATAGGACACGAGTAAATCACGATGACTGGCCGGCGAAACCCTCTTGTGTCTTCAGGACACGAAGCGACCCGAGGATGACAGCTTTCTGCATCCAGCTCGCAAGTGCTTTGGCATATTTTTGGCACGCGGGTATGGCTTTAAGGTTACGAACCAGTGATAGTTTCGCACCTCCGAGAGCACCTATCACAAGGACAATTACTTGTACCGAATATTTTGGGTACAGTCGTTGCAGCTCCCTTTCAAGGTCTTGATACCTCTCCTCTTTTTCTTTCTCCTTGGCAGTGATGTTGTATTTGGATGGAGCTGGGAATTCGATCACGAATATAGTTCGTTTTTGAAGTCTTGGAGATCAATGCCAGGCCTCGAGCGTGCAACAGAGACTGCTGTCCAAAAATCGTAGTTCCAGAATATTTAGCACTTCTCGTTTTGGACAATTGACTCTATCTCCCTTGGAACGTTCGTCAGGGCAAGTCGCGGCCAACACCGTAAGAGCGACAAAGATGGTAATAAAGCACTCTTAGGGCCGCATTATGTCTGTAGATATACATCGTTCTTGCGTGAGTGGGACACCCCGATAGTATGCGCTCGAGGTACTCAGCGTGTGCGGGACACGATCTGCACCTATCGCTTGGAACCTATCACACCTATCGCTTCGGCTTTCAGAAGTGAAGAATTTAGATGGAGTAATACACTTTCCTCACTTCTGATGTTAAAATTCAGGCCAAGGGTCTCGGCCGCTTGCTCCTCCGCTTTTCTAAAGGAACACTCCTTCACCAATCATTTCGTGGTTTCTGACAATTTTTAGGAGAGGATCTCTGCCATTGGCAGCGATATAAGCTGTACTTAGAATAATTCGTTTATGAATACACTGGAGATTCAGAAATCTGCGTCCGCATTGACGGCGTCAAATGTATAGGCGCAGAACTGACAAGCTTTTATGCATATGCATGATCTTACGTGTGGTGACATCAAGGGCCTTAAGTTCATTCTTCGTCCATTGAACCACCCCAAACGAGTAGAGTAGAACCGGGACGGCAAGCATGTTAGTCACATGCGGCTTTGAGGCACACCCAGGTATGTATAGTTATCTCCAGTGTTTAGATGTCTAATAACACTTATAGCCCTAAGCTCAGGGTCCTTGGAAAGGCCAACAATCTTTCCTTCCTTCAGATGAATTTTGGCACATTCATCCAATCCAAAGTCCATGCCAATCTCATCTGTGTACTTATTTACGATATTTATGACAGTTTGAAGTTTCATTTTACCAGAGGCTTCTTCAGGTAATCCATATAAAATACTTGAGTGACCTTATGCTCGCTTGGTTAGTGTCGCCACAAAGGTATCCAGAAGAATTTCTTAGTGCCAGAGGTAGAGGCAGAAGTGTGATGCAAAGAAGCAAACGGCTCATGGTATCGCCCTGAAAGACGTCCCTCTGGAAAGTGACGTTGTTCGTTGTCACACGGTAATTTCCAGATGAGATAGTAAATCTAGTTTTCCAAAGAGACATCAATCTCTCTATGCATCTCAATATGTGTGGATGCACCTTCAAGCTTTCCAGCAGACAGATGATAAGTCTATGAGATGTTGAATCGAAAGCTTTCCGGTAGTAAATCCAGGCCATTGACAGGACGCGTTGATGGGCTGCAGCGTCTTTACGGACACACCTGTCAATTAGCAAGTGAGCCTTCCACTTACAAATTTCCAGGTTTTCGAGGTAATAAGTACCTTATGGTCAGTTTAAATTGTCAACTTGGCACCCAAGACGTAGGATTTAAATTTCATTAGAGAAAACGAAAAAAAGAACATTTTGTCTCCAATATGTGCCGGGTCACGATCCTTCAATGTAATCGGATTTTTTCTTAAATAACTGAAAAATCAAATTCTGAAGTTTAGATCTGTACCTTGGAATCTATTAATTTTACGAAAAAATGTTCTAAATATTAATTAAAGTAGACATAATTTCCAATCATTCTAAAAAAACAGGGCCAATTAGTCGTAATAAATTTGTTCGAAACAGCTCGTTTCTGCAAGAAGCAACGTGAATAACGTCATAGAAGAAGTTGTAATCATGACATTTTGTGTGAATTTAAGATAAATGCAATTTTTTAACTCCCATATGTCACGTGATATGACCATGGAATTTGGAACCTTTTCATTTGGAAGCATCTAGCTGCACTGAAAATGTATTTGCGACTGTATTTAAGCATTTTGGTGGCATATATGCATCTGTAATTCTGCAGAAATACACGTTTTTGTGTATACTAATTAACTGTTTAACAATTGTTTAAATAATACTCTTCGCACTAGGAGCCGTCCTTCTCATGTTTTCTTAAAAAGGAATCCGCAGACGATGTTTAACACGCATTTCCCACGCGGAAAAAATACGTTTTTGTACATTTTATTCAGAATCGTCAATTTCAGGTCAATCGCGTTATAACTCAACATTTCTCTTCATAATAAGTTATGAAATACAAATAATTAATTAGTTTCTAATTATCACTTTCATAAGACTGTTTCATAGGTTTCCAAAAAAACCCTATAAGTGAAAAATTAGGGTTTGTGAGTTTCTTGCGCTAATTATAATTTTTTTGTGGTTTTTTTAATACAAATTATTTCTGATACATAAAATACTACTTTTCATTTACAACGAGGGAATAAGCAATTTAGTTTAACGGATGTAATTGTTCATTATTAATTCAAACTAACAAACATGATTGTTTAAATAATTTGTTTTTGATAATATTCTCTTTGAATAATGCTAAAAAGTTGCGGTTTTTGATGAAATATTTAATTTTTATCCACTTTTCACTCAGAGCGATTAAAAAAGTAATGACGTTCAACAAACATAATAGTTTCAACAAGTTACTGTTATTTATAAGTATCTAATCCTATAGTAATTCTAGATAGTTCCTGCTTTCTCTGAAATCTTCCACTTTTTTTTTAAACTTTCCACTTTGAGTGAGGTAATCTCTACTGAAAATGTGCGGCCACATTTGGGGGCGCGTATAAGAAATAGCATTTGCGGCCGCATTTCGAAATATTATTAACAGCTAAAAAATTTGAGATGAATTAATTTTTATTTTCTGAGGTATTCTCACTGTCTGCTGTTACGGAATGTTCCGTAATACTAGCCCTAGCCCTGTGCCTGACAGGTTAGTCTTACCAAAAAATCCGTAATGCTATACAGTGCCTAAATTATTAAACACTAATAACTTAAAATGATTGAAAATAATAATATTGATCAATTTTTAAGAAGAAAATTAGAAACACCATATTATAAAGTCAGTCTGCCCAAAAAAATTTTATTTTCGAAAAGAAAGACTCAGAAACATTGTGAATCAAACAATCAGTTGCTTTGAAAAAGACACATGCAAAAAGTTCCGTATATGAAAAATTAACAAGAACAAAAAAAAAGAATTTTTTTTGCATAGAAAGACCCTAAAATATGTTTCAAAACTAAAAAAACGTTTTAAAAGTTTCAAGTTTGCAGATTATGGGGACGATGAAGAGGACGATGGTGAAGATGGCGATAATGGTGATGATGAAGAAATCAATCAAGAATACGAATTTCCCGTATGACTGGGAGAAAATAATCGACTGTTAGAAAATTATCTCGGTGATGCTATGGAGATTGTCCTTACCAACAACGAATTAATGAGAGTATTACAAGCGGACGAGTTCGTGGTGAACTTTTTTAAATGTTAATTAAGAATGTCATTATACACGAGCTTACACACAGTGTTGTGACAGATTTATTTAAATAAGTGAATTATATGTTTGGAAGGCCAGTGCTGCCAAATTCACGCTTTTTAATGGATGAGCTTTTCTTTTCTTTGGATTTTGTGACTTATCACGGAATTTGTCCACACTGTAAGGGGTATGAAGGTATTATCGTACGTGTAGATCGGCAAAAAGAATGCCCAATTTGCAAAAAAAGTCATTTCACTTCGTCATAGAGCGTTCAAAACACTCTACTTGACATTTAACATAAAAAGCAATTTACAAGCATTATATCCACTTTATGTAATGCTCAATGAATTACCCATGGAGGCTAGAACAGCAAAAGTTATAGTTTGTGCCCTGTCCTTTGGGAAAGGCGAACCGGACATGAAAGTTTTTCTTCAAGCGTTCGTCAAAGACATCAATTCTATGGCAAACTCCGGAATTTAATGAAACATAGGAGGAGAAATGCGACTTGTTAAACCCTATGCAACTTGTTGTTGCACTTATGCAAGGTATCACCCGATATAATAGCTTTTACGACTGTAGTGTGTGCCCAGACCGTGGTGAATGTATACCCAATGCCGAAAATACCGGCGTTTGCGTGAAGTATCCTATTGTAATTCCTCCCCGTAATCAGCGAACTGAAGAACAAATGCTGCGATGTATGAGTTTACTGGTATATCCTTCGGATTCTACCAATTCAATGTTTGAAGACGTTTTAAATCCTATTTCCAGGATACAGGTGCAACAACCAAGTCCTGCGAATTAAATTAATTCTATGTCTGCAGAATTTCTAAATCCTGCCGATCCTCGTACTTCCGGAACACATCAGCAGATAACTAATCTTATGCATCCGGTTAATTCTTTAAATCCTACGAATCCTGTTAATTCTTCAGATCGTGACTGTACGTTTGGTGTTAAGCGCGTATCATGATTAATAAATTTAAAGAAATTCGACATCGTACTTGAGTTCGTATCCGACGACATTTACTTCGGGCGATTGGGAATCGCGCAACAATTTGCACACTATTGGTTTGACAACAAGTTTTCAGTAATGTCGAGCACTTTATCTATTGCTGACATGAAAATAATTCACAAACTTCTGGAATCATTCAGATACCATACCAGAGTAAGCGTTTAACGCGGTTAATAAGCGGAATATGGCATTTGAAAGCAAAAGAATGGTAGAATTGGACACTGTACTTTAGTTGACCAGTTCTGAAAATATTTCTAGAAAAGAAACTAGTAGAGTATTGGGAATTATTTGTTAAAGCAGCGCATATATCCCTACAATCTACTATTATTCAAGCTGAATTAGAACACATGGAATATTTGGTGGAGAATTTTGTGATTTACACTGAAGAGTATTACACAAAAGGTGCTACGACCTACAATGTTCACCAACTACTATTTATCTTTTTGAAACAGCTCACAGTAAATTATTTAGAATGATTAAGTCTGCTAAATAAATTCCAAATCAGATTTGTCGACATTTGTCTATGGTTCATTGTTAAATTATTTTAAACAAGCATATTGTTCCTGACGCTTCTAAAACGATGAGAGCATACTTCTTCAATCTAAAGGAACGAAATGCATCAAAAACCTTGAAAGTTAATTATGTGAAATATTTCCGTGCTGCTCAAGAGGCAAAAAGAAGATGGATTGATCAACTCCAATTGCCCGAAGATATAGTTTCTTATACAAGAATGACCAAAGATAATTGCGTTAGTTACCAGAGTCACCGTGCCCCGCACTGACACCATACCCACTTTCCCCTAATTATATTCAGATTCAACCGTTTC
Source organism: Andricus kollari (assembly GCA_932074435.1). Taxonomy (NCBI): domain Eukaryota; kingdom Metazoa; phylum Arthropoda; class Insecta; order Hymenoptera; family Cynipidae; genus Andricus; species Andricus kollari. The sequence continues at coordinate 10,357 of CAKNWW010073613.1, forward strand.
TGGTGAGCGTATCATCTAGGCAAGATCACACAATTTCCAAACGTCTTTTAACAGTTAATGCTCATCTCAACCTCTGTGCAGTCTTCAAATAGTAAAAATCTGGGGGAATGGTTTTTTTCTCTATACATACGAACGAAGTAAATCAAATTTGTGTATTTCTGCGGATTGGAGAAGTTGAGTACATATGTGCAGTGCCAAATCACTACTCTTTTTAACTTATTATGAGGATAAAATCACTGTATTCGAGATTTTTCAAATACGGAATATCGATTCATTAAAATTGTATCAACGGCTTGTGTAACTAGAAAGAGGTTGACTGTTCCCAAGCTGAGTAGTTGAAATTAAAATGAGCATCTTATGGATGTAAAGCCTATTCAAAGGTATCAAAGTTGTAAAATTATTCCTATATATCGACTACCTCTTCGATCGCTTCATGATACACGAAAAGTACGCAGTGACTGCGAATAACTAGTAATTTTAATTAGATTTTCATCAGTTTGTCTTTTCAGGGAAAGTATGTTTCTTAAGGGCATGTGCCACTCACCCTACCCCTACCTTACCAACTGATAGGGTTGAGAAAGAAAAGAAAAGGGATTGAGGAACGCTTATATACTAATAAATTTTGACAAGTAAAAAAATATAACTTTTGGAAAATTTGTTTTGTATTCATCAAAATTTATCAGTACATAAACGTTCCTTACAATTTCATTCCTTTCTTTTATTTTCCCAAACTTTCAATATTGATATTTCATTCAGGCGCGGATAGTAAGTGATAATCGATCGTAAATGTAAAAGCCGTCGACGTTTGGTTGCCCAGATGCAATGAGAGGATATGGAATTATTCGCCTTAGAGTGTAGATCCCTGAACGTCAGATGATTCCAAGTGACCAGAGGCCTCCCCACTCTCAGGCAAAAGTTTCTTTATTTGCTTTATTGCATTTGTCGCTCAAATATAATAATTATTCACAGAATTACGTATTTAGAGAAGTTTTTTATTTCACACTTAGAGCTTTATTACAAACACTGAAACTGTGATCAAACGACTGATAGTTGAAAACTCCATTTACAAAAATTTTCGCGAAACAATGTGCCTGTAATTGTATATAAATGGACACCGCTAAAGTGCAGTGTATTGAGAGCGTATGGTTTTCGGCGAAATGTGTGTAGGACAGGGTGAGCGAGATGAGCAATGTTGTCTTTTTCACGTCAGTATTTAAAATCTGCTAATTCATTGCTTGAAAGTAAGTTGTTATATATATTCTACAAACATTTTTAATTATAATTTTGACAAGATAAAAGTAAATAAAAAAGTATATGCGGAATTAGAAACGAAAATAAAAAAGTAGTGCGCTTGGCTCATACCGCTTCATGCCTGGGGCGGGATGGGCCACTTAATTAAATGACTTATTATATATTATTTATAAGTAAGAGTATTTTTAAGTTAGAGTATTATGAAACAAAAGCATATCGTACACATATTTTTCAAAAAGTTTACAGAACATATGTAGTATTTAACGCTATAATGATGCAATCCTAAATCCTAACCTCTACAGTAACTATCTCTACAAACAGTGAATAGAAAAACGATTTATATCTGCATATCTTTTAATAATTGTATTACAGAAAAAATATAAGAATTTTTTTAGTAAGAAAACTCCTAAATACTAGACTGGTCTACTACATGACGCTGAATTTCATATGTACTAGAGTTTTAAGCCGCTTTTTTTATATGTTTGCCGTATTTTTTAACCACCCAGGTGCGAATTGACCGTCGGCCCACGGTCGGGCCAACCGTCGGACGGTCGGTACAACTTTGTGCGCCACTGGTCAGGCCAACCAGCTAAATGATAACGGTCAACCGCCTTTGGCTTCTCAACGTCGACCCGACATTTGGTCCCATATATGGGCCATCTATCAAGATGATGCCGGCCCAACCTTGGATGAAAATGTGGGGCCGTCTTTGAGTTTTGAAGGTTGGTACTGTATTGGTAAGAAACGTCCGTCCATCCTTGTAACCAGTGGTAGTGCCACTCTTGGGAACCAATGGTAGGGCCACCCTGGGGAACCAATAGTCGAGCCAACCAGAAAAATAATAATAAACCGTCCTTACGGGACTTCTATATCAATCTCAAAATCTATACCCTCTTCCCCACCGAGTGAGTCACACCTACCCCGAAAGGGGTAATCGTTGGCTTCGCAATACTGCCGTGCAAATGAATAATACGTATCTAGGTGAATCAATGTTTATTAAAACGGCATGTAATAAATACAACATTATTTTTATTAAACTCGATTTTATCGACCACCTTCACGGTCGCGAGCTCGTGCCAGCCAAGTGCTCAGTTCTGTCGAAATATCACAATCTGAAGTGTTCTGGAAATAATCCAACAGCACATCTGTAAAGTGTTCAGAAAAAGGTAAGTATTGTTGTTGTAAATTTAATCATCTCAAAGAATTTGTATTTCATTCAATGTAACCCAAGTTAATTATTTTTTAGACAAAAAAAAACCACTATGAAAAATAGGACTGACCGAAAATGTTGAATTTTGCACAATTAAATCCCGACCATGAAAAAAAGTTTCCTTAATTAATCACAATGACTGTAAAAAATGGTATTAATTTTTGATCAGTATTATGTATAGCAAACTGTAATGGTTAAAAAGACAAAAATGACGTCTTTTATTTGATTTTTACCAAAACTTTTTAACTGATATTTTTCTTTATTTTTTGAAGTAATGGAACATCAATTTTTTGTCAAAAT
>CAKNWW010073635.1:0-12661 GCA_932074435.1 Andricus kollari
GTTACTAAAATGCATCTAACTTTGGTGTAAATTGGTAAATTTACGGTTTTGAAGTAACTTATTTAAAATACCGACTCAAATTTTTTTTAAATGGCGGACCGGAAGTGACTATTTGCATTCCTAAAATGCATCCGATTTTTTGTAAAAAAAGGGTAAAGTTACGGTTTTGAACAGACTTATTTAAAATCTCAAACCGAACATTTTTTTAAAACAGAATAGCGGGCCAGAAGTGACTATTTATGTTACTAAAATGCATCCGACTTTTGTGAAAATCTGGCAAACTTACGATTTTGAGGTGACCTGAAGTGAAGATAAAATTTTGAGATAATTGTGGAAAATTTAGTTTTAATGCACTCAATATGAATTTTATTCTTTATACAATCAAAAAAACAGTAAAAATGATTAATCAGGATTTTTTATTTTCCTTGAAATAAGTTTGAAACTGAAAAAATTTAATTTAATTATCAATAATTTAATTATCAATAAGAATTAATTTATAAATTTTTTTTTAATTTTCTGATTTTGTTCAAGTCTCCTGAAATAAAGCTTCCGACTCTTTGCCTTGACCGTTGGCAAAGCTGGTAGTAACACCCGCTCCGGATTGTGCGCGTGAAAAAACGTGCCGAGTGTGACACGACATGTGATTTTCGGTTCCCAAAGCCTGATCTGCAGCATTCCGCAGCAAATTTTTATCGATTTCGAACCTTCGTTACATTTTAAATACTCTGCAATGTACACAAGTCTGGGATCTATTTGGATCATAACTATTTTTATACTTCTTTTTAGGTTATGAAATTCACACGCTTGCTTGAAATGTACACATTCAACACTCTTTTAAACACACAATGTAAAAAGTTAAAAAAAAAAATTTCATACAAAAGTAGTCTACGCACCTTTAAAATTGTTGGCTATTAAACCGTTTAAAAATCGGTAGCGTGAAACAGAAAATATTTGACTTCGCGCGAGTCGAATATTTTGATGCACGAAATCGTTGCACTCCTCACTCGAAAAAGGTTAGGTCAGGACTGCCGTCAATCGAACAGTTCGAAGGTTAGAAGCCGGTCCTTCTAAAATAGATTTTAGAAACACGTATTGTATGAAATGTAATGCATAAAAATTGAAAATTTGAACATTCATTTTTGGTGTTTCGCTGATTTTTTATGTAATCCAGCCCACTGTGCGCCGTTACACCTTTTCGTAAGGAAGATTGCAGCGGCGGAGGTCTATAGACTCCTAATAGGGGACAACCTTAGTAATGTTGAGGTGAAAGATCTACATGATATCAGTAAGCACATGTTATGCGAGGATAATATTCTCGCTATGCAAACTAATGCCATGTTGAGAAAATTATCCTTCATGAAACCCGTCAAGGTAATCTTCCTCAAAAGGGAAGAATGGCATGATCAAGTCAGAAGGAAAAAATTATTTACACCAGGTCTCGTTTGGTACACAGACGGCTTTAAAGCCTCCTTGAGAACATGGGCTGGAATCTAAGGGAAGAAGCCCGGGGCTGAGATAACAACAGCACTGGGCACATTCCCTACAGTTTTCCAGGCCGAAATAATAGCTATTAAAGCTTGCCTGGAGGAAATTTGTAACCGGGCTTATAAAGACCAGCATATTTACATTCGTTCTGAAGATTTTACTTCCAGACTAGTCTGCAGCTGTCTTCAAGATCTTCTCAAAGTTGACGGTAAAAACTGGGTCAGTCTAATCTGGCTTCCCGGCCATGAAGATATTGAAGGTAAAGAGAGAGTAGATGCACTGGCTAAGAGTACAACGTATAAACTGTCCATTTTTATTATCACTTGCCATCGCGACACGTATAGTCATTGTTATCGGTTGACAAAAGACTCGCGGGCTTTCGTGCACTCTGACTCACGTATTACTGCTTGTTGCCGACCGGCATGATCTATAGACTGTACAATTGTATTTTACAGTCTACAAATATCAGTCATATGTACCGCGCATGCGTCAGAAGAGAGAGACAGGAGAGAGTCGCCGCTGGACCAAAAGCGCATACGCGTACTCCGTAAAAGTATACTTTTACGGCGGCCAGTCGGCAAAATACCCCCTCCGACAAACAAGAACTTCGTGTCTCCCAAACAGGCAGAGAAAGATACGAAAACCGTCCGGTTTTGCATGAAGTACTTTCTTGGATACTTTTAAACGAGTCCATTTTTATGTTTAGGAGTAAGCAGTAACTTATTATTGCTATTATTTAAAAAATAATAAATAGTAATATCTATGATTCAATAATAAGAATAATGAAAACACTACAAACCTGAATATAATCTAGCCAAAGCTACAAAATGATTATCTCTCTTGTGAGGAAGAAAACGCAAAGTTCACATAGGGATCCCAGATTGATTTGTTTCACATTGAAAATAACAGCATGAAGTCATCCTATTCTAAAACATTAAACGCAAAAAATTATACCGTGAAAAACAAGATCTTTGGTTTTTAAAGTGAACTAACAGTTTTGGCTGTTATTGCACAATAATTCGTAAAGAGTGCATATACTAAATTTGGACCTTATTGACTTTATATTTTCCTGCAGCTATTTATCCTAATTTAGAGTTAATTTGAAGGTTGACTGATGAGAAAAACAATACTTCGAAAATTTCTTTCTTGATTTCCCCTAAATTTTTAAAGCAACTCTTTCCAGAAAATTAAAGAGAAATAATGTTTCATAGCATGAATAACAACAACAAAATATTAATGGAGAGTAAAACTGTGACAGATACACGAAGAAAATTTCTTGATTTTATTCAATTCTATAGACAACTTGATTGGAATATTTATTTTCTGTACGAAACAGGGTGCGATGCAAATTATACTCTTTTGATAGGCTAGGCTGAGCACACTTCAGGAGAAGTAATCGAAAATCATGATTTCTATAGAAGCGGAGTTTAAAAAGCAGAAATTGTCGTGGCGCTTTGTGACTCCTTCCGGAGCTGGCAAAAGAGTAATTATTTTGCATACAGGCAATGAAAATAAATTCGCCGAGACCTGCATGAAATACTTCATAGGGAACAAAGGATCGGCTTATTATCACGTCGAAGTGAACGCCAAGCACATCGAGGAATTGTTTCAGCACGACCTAACTGTCTTGTCTAATAATACCATAGTTGCTTTAGACCAACCACCATACCACACAATGCTGGATCCGCAGTACCGAAATCCAACAAAGGCTTCACGAAAAGCAGTATCATTATCTAATAACGTATTTAGTGGAAACGGTGGCGAGGGAAGTGAAATCAGGCAAAGTGAGGTTACTATGACTTCCAGTAGCTCATTGCGAGTTTAATCCAGTTGAGCTGAAATAGGCTTACATGAAGATGCTTGTTTCATAAGAGAATAAATCGTTTAAAATTGGTGATTATGTCGGGAAACAATGGCTAAATTACAATCAAATTTATGACCCAACTGTGTGAAGCATGCGAAAAAAGTTTAGGGCGAGTATCGCGGTTATCAACATGAAATCGTTAACCCAATAGGGCCTATTGTTATAAACATTGTAGATGATAGATAGAGTGACAGTGAAGACTACGATGATGATGAAAGTGGCGGTAACGTTGACAGTTGTAAATGCAACCATTTTGTAAAAACTTTATATATGAAATAATTGTGTAAAAATAAAAAAACCAACAATATCTCGTCCCGAAAAAAGTACTGAATAACTCGAAGACACATCCTCACCATGTATCGAGCCGGGCGCGAGACAAAATACCGATGAGCAAGTTGAACGTTAACTTTGGTTTCCTTTCCGAACAATTAGTTCTGATGATGGGAAGAAGTGATGAACGACTGCCCTGAGGTAACACGTAGGATTCACCTCGTAGGCCATGGTATGCAGGATTTTGGGAAGGACTTTTAGCAATGCTTGCATTTTTGCCTTGGGAACAGTGGCGACCGGATGCAGTCCGCGTGACCACTAAATGCTGGGTTTTCGAAAATGTATGCAACTAAGACTGCTGAAGGCACGTACAGTGTTGCTATGCACCGAACTTAAAATATTTAATTAATTATTTGAACCCAAATTCCAACAGTTAATTGCTATTTTTAAGTCCCTCGAATGAGATGCTTTATTTATAATTTTGTATGTTTCGAATTGGAATTGATACTTAATGACTGTCTTAATTATTAAACTCATTCTTTAGTTTGTTGATTAATCTTGTTAATGAACAAATTTATTATTTTAACTGCATTTCATATTGATCTAAACTCGTCTACTGGTCATTATTACTTTGAGACTTATAAGAATAATTGTTTAAAATTTTCAAATAATTGAAACATTTATTTATTTATTAATAATTTTTGGCTAATACATAATTTAACCCAGTGACGAAGTTACTCAATGATTACTTAACTAATTGGTTCATGTATGATAAATTTTGACATTTGGGTAGTTAACCGAAAGATATTGGTTTTATCGTCATGAGTCTTTAATTTGTATTAGTAATCAACATTGTTAATCAATATTTAGTGGTCTCGCGTATCGCTGGGAGTATCTGGCGAGCATGATTAATAAGAAGTGGTATGAGTTTACAGGCGGGGAGGGGGGCAAGAAGTGTTACCATTGTCCAGTTCGCGCGCGGTGTAATTAGCGTAATTAACCTTGATGTTAAATAATAAATTATTAAAATATAAATTCAAAAATCGGTTTGCATAAGTGTCTTTGAAATGTAGTTAAATTCATATGTATCTGAGTACATTTTGGCCAAGTAGATTGCCTTTTCTAAGATGTCAAGAAGCACCTGTTTAATTTATTAAAATATTTTTTTAAGTTTCTGCTTATATCAGTTTGATGCCGTCAAAACCATTTTGGAGGCTGCAAGAATTTTTCTCCAGAAAATTAATCCATAACTTTCTTAGATGCGTAAACCTTTCAATTTACATTTTTTTGTATCTCGTTTTCGAGGAAAAGGCAAAAATTCGATTTTATGAGATAAAAATTATCCTGGCCACAAAAAATGTGTTTGCCAGCATAGCACTCACAGGATATATCTTCCTTATAGAAGTCGAAATGAAACCAAAATTTAGAAAAAGATATAAGCGCGTTTTTTTTAGAAAATCGACTTTTAATATTTTCAGAGAATCTGCCGTAATTTTATTGATATAGAGCTTTTTTTAAACTTTCTGCTGGATTTCCAAAGAAGACGATAAAAGTCACAAGAATCTGTAAAAAATGGAATACCTCAATCAGGCCATAAACTATAGAAATTTTGAGACAAGATTTGTATTTCAAGTGTATAATGTTTCTATAATTTGTAATGTAACATTATTGTATTGATTTACATTTTGTTTTTTATGTTGTAAACAATAGCTACGTAAAATAAAATATTTTTAGCATTTACAACTATTTCTAGAAATTATACTTATCTTTACATAGTTTTTCACAAGCATTGATATGCAAAGTATATTATCTAACATTAAAAAGATGAATTTAAATTCAAAGTAACCTTCTGGATCTCGCTTATCACTTTTTTCATCATAATTAGATTTAGGTATAATGGACTAAAACTGCTTTACCTGAACGAAATACCTTTCTCAAAAAAAGTTAATAAGCGAATTGTGCTGGTTTCTTTATTACCGCCCGTAAAAAAAAATAAAAATGTTTCACCACAAACTATTGCGATGCAGATGTTTAAAAATTCGTATCAATATAACAAAAAAATAACTTCTTCGTTATCCAAATCTTTCAAAGTACAAGAAAATTGTCCACACCTTTGGGTAGCTGAGAGAAAAAAACATGTGCGATAGCATCTTATTGATGAAATTAACCATTTTTAAAATCTACATTTTTACTTTTTGATTTTTTGGAAAATGTTAAGTATAAGTAGAGCCTTGCAGCTTGATTACAATATGAGTTAGCATCGTTGTATTTTATTTACTGTAGACACAAAGTTTTAAATATTTTCGAATATTTAAAAAATGTTGGCATACAAAAAAGTTGAAGGGAACTACTGGATTTTTTTACATAAGTATTCGGAATTTTTCACGAAATAAGATGCTTTAAACATGTTTTACACCTTTATTGCGAATTTATATAAAAACTTATCGACGCATCGCGTTCCGATGATATTGTACGTTTGCGTAATTAAATGAGGATTGAGTAGATGTTTTTTCTTTTTTAAGCGATTTTTTTATAGAGTTATGCAATGATTTGTACAGGGGCAGGATGTATGAAACCAATAGTAGTCATGGGAAAAGTATTCCTTAATACATGAAATTCGGTAGAGGAGTCTAGTATGGCCATTTCTAGGGCGGCATTTTTATTTATTCCCACAATTACTACTGCTCGTTTGGGATCGAATTCTAATTCAGGGTCTAATAAGCATGTTTTTATTAGATTCAAGTCGGACCTAGGATCCACCAGAAAATGAGCGCTACCGTATCTGAATTTAGTGGACACAATTTTTGCGATGGCCCTTCCAGAACATGTTATGGGAAACTTTGCTCATGGGGAATTGTGATTCATTCAGTAAAGCAGGATATTGGATAGATATTCCGTATCCTGGAAGTTGTGGCTGTGATGTGAAGTAAGGTTCTTGTGAACCCATGAACTGGTAACAATTCCGCTAATAATAATGCAATAACTGAACATAACTAAGGGGTGAAAGAGCTCCGTTAGGGATTTTCTATACTGAACATTGTCCGGGAAAAAATAGGAATTTGTCCCTGGAATTTTTCTTATGCTTGTATTCCAGAGAACTCATCTGTTTGGAGAAGGGACTAGGTGGTCAACTAGAGCTAGCTTCACCCTCCTATTTAGAAACGTAGAACGAGGAAGCTACGACTTTTGACATTTCCGTATAGTTTTGTCGTTCTCTTTTTATCCTAGGCTTATCACTACCGCTTTTTGTCGAGAGAGAAAAATAATCAATCTAAGAAGGAACGAAGATTGGTTCCGGTCTTTTATCTTTTCTAGAGCGGGCAATCAAAAAAAAAAAAACTGAAAAGAAAAGCAAAAGTCCTTTTCTGTTTTCGTGGATGAATTATTAATTCTTTATCCACTCTAGTCCTTTCTGGTCACTCGCGAGAGCCAAAAAACACGCGAACTCCTGTCACTTTTCCAGGTTCATTTTTTAAAAAATAGACAGTGAGTCTAGTTTTCATAAGAGCAAACCTTCGCCTTCCGAGATTACTACTCCATCTCGTTTTGAGATTCGGGTAAGAGTGGTAATTTCTAAGCTTTTTAATTTGGTTTTATCCAGACCAGATAGGACACGATTTCAACGGCAGTCCCGTACCCTGGCCGACAAATATATAGTTTCGTTAAACCGGGGTGGATGGTGACGAGGAACCGTTCCCGTTACGGTCCTATCTCCCGTCGCATGGAATTTAATTTTACGTCCGGATTACAACCCCATTGATTGGCCACTCGATAATCATCCACGGCTTATGCCCGTAACTGGCCGAGAAAAGCATAATCCCGCCAAACCGGGATGGAACGTGTCGACTTACGAATTGAGAATTTGCACTTCAAAGTTCCGGCGGAATTCTAATCATGACGTACGGACGGGCGAAAACTGGAGTTGATCTGTGTCACTTAAGATCACTCAGAAGACTGCAATTTTGATTTCTGTTCGACGGTTTATAATTGAGGTGGCATTCGAACGTTACAAATTTTTGCTGAGTGAGCACGTGGTGTTGTTTTGGAATTTCCACATGCTCGTACTGTCAGGATACGGTGGGAAGTATGTAGAGACGAAAGCGAGAGATACTTATGGAAGAATAGCGTGGAGAGAGGAAGGAAGGAAGAGAGAAGTCAAGCGGCCGAGGTGCATTGAACTATAGCATATAGCTCGCCTATGCGCGAGGAAGACGTGCTGGTTCAATTCGGCGATTCCCGCTTCGAGGGTTTCTCCGTCATTGTAGGTCATTAGGCCCGCTATAGGTCCAATGAGGCCTCGTAGGATTCCCAGTAGTGGCTGTGCTCGTCGGCTTCTCATTCCCATCGGTAGGCTGAAAAGCGTTGCCTTATTGGCGTGCTCCCTCATCTCTGCGGCATGCCTAGATACTTCCTTCTTCAGGCCTTCGGCTATCAGGAACTTAGAATCGAGACTGTAGTCGGTGATCGTCCCCTGGTGGGAAAATCTTCCTGTATTTTTTCCGCGGTCTTTCTGCAATCACGTTTGCATATAAATGCAGATAAATCTTCCTTCTTTAATCTGCAAAACTCCCCAATTTCTCTGCTAATTTGGTCTCACGGATATTTGCATGAAAATTAATATGCAGAGAAAAATTATTTGCAGCGAAATGCAGAGAATCTCGGCATTTCTCTGTCTATCTTCTGCAAGTTCTCTGCAAATTAGGTGTGGCGGAGATTTGCAGGAAGAAGTACCATGCAGAGAGAAGCATTTGCAGAAAAATGCAGGGAAGCTCTGCTTTTTCCTACAATTTCTCTGCAAACTAGGTCTTACCGACATTTGCATTAAAATTTTAAATCGCAATGGGTTAAAATGGGAGTTTTAAAACTGAAACGACATTCGAACAACAAAATTCAAAAAGGTCGGAAGAATGAATTTTTCCAAATATTGCCTTCATGATTTTGTGAACATTAAAGCAGATAAAATTATATATTTGTTCTGAAAAATTGTCAATCAGAATTTGTTCCATACTTTACTTTTTATTCATGTTAGTATTTATTTTAATAATTGTTATACTATTTTTAATCAACGCATATATAGTGGATGTTTTGTCCATACATTTTTTTTTCTTATAATTTGTGTATGTTTTGTTTTGTGTCATCCTTAATTTGAAAGGAAATATTTCATATTAAATACTTTTTTGGCCTGAATTCAGAAATACTTTAGCTCAGGAGTAAACTTTTGTTTATAACTTTAAATGGTGATTTCCATTTTACAGAATGTTATTTCGCTCTCCTAAAAAATTTCGATTTGTTTGCTGCTCTAATGCTGTATACAGCATCCCTTCAAATATTCTTCCAGAAATAAAATAAAAAAATTATTTAACAAAAAAACACCATTTCAGGTTCAAGTATTTTTTATCAGGAACAATTTTTTTAACTGGAATTATTACTTTTTTTATTATTTTTTATGCTGGAAAATTGTACTAAAATTTAAACATGAATCACAAATTAAATGAATATTTAAATTAAACATTTAACTATTTAAATTAATTAAATTTAAATATTATTATTACGCATTTTTAAAACCACCTATTAATATAAATGGTGTAAAACGAAAAACTATTCCTCCGTTAGCCCTGGTTTTTCAGAGAAAAAGCTTGGCTGAGATTTTGTCGACAAAATCCTGGCGATACATTAGCGTAATTACCTAGAATGTGCGGTTTCGATTTAGGTAGTTTAGGTAGGGTTCGAATCCCCAGCGGGGACGTTTTTTCATAGCGTTGTGCGTGCGATTATGGTTGTAAGTGACCGTGTCTGCAATTGCGTAATTTCAAAAATATAAATGAAGTGCAATTATTATACATCAAACGTTTTTTTTTTGCAGAGAATTGTCTGCCGCAGAGCAATGCAGAGCATCTCTGCATTTTTGCTAAAGTGCTTCAATTTAAACACTAAAGTAGAGACTTTTACAGAGTATTTGCGAACATCCTTTGCGGAAAACTCGCTGAGAAATGCATGAGAATGCAGACCATTTTTTGAAGAAGAGTAATGCATAGTTCTTCTGAATTTATGCTAAAGTGTTTCAATTTAAGCAGTAATTCTAATGCAGGAGACGTTTGCAGAGTACTTGCAGAGCTATTGCAGGGGTATTATGAAGTAATTTGCAGAGAATTTGCAGAGAATTTTTTCCACCAGGGTCTGTAACAAAATATTCCAAATCCAGGTAGGCACAGATCGGATAAATGTTGGAATCGCTGTTGGTACGAATCTAGGGGTCCCTGGATCTTCTGTAAGTCCAGGAACACAGTGACCCTCCACGGTCCAGCGACTCGTCTTATTGGTCCCAGATGCTCGTAGTAGACTCCTGTACTGGACCTATAAGTAGTGGGGTTGGAACCTTCCAAGGTGGTAATGGAAACCAAGAGGATTATTGGCCATAGGTTCATCATCTTTTACCTAAAAGAAACACGAATTAGATTTTATGTTCGGCAAAGGAAGGAAGTCCAAGACAGGATAGGGCTCCAATTACTAGAAAAATTGTAAGATGCGGCCAAACGCCTTAATGATATTTGCCTTTGATAGTTGGTCATAGGAGACAATAAGAAAGCTTCTTTTCGAAAGGGCATATTCGGTCTTTATATTCTTTCTCAGGGTTCGTTCGAGTTTTGCAGCGAACGATCCTAACTTTATCTTTGTGTTTTGCGAATCGGTCGCCGGTTTCGGTTTCGAGGATCATGTTGTTAATTTCGGTGAATCCGACTATCGTATAAGGACCAGTGGCTCTATTATCGATAGGAACCGTAGGTCTCAAGTTCTGCGCCTTGGGGAAAGGAACTTGGCATTCTCGCCACTCGACCAAAAACCACTTCATAGGGCGTGAAATTAGTCGCTTCTTGTACTGACGTATTATAAGCCAACATGGCGAAAGGAAGCAACCGACCCCAATCATCATAATCATCAGCGTAATGCTTAATATAATCTGTCAGGACTATGTGCCTTCTTTCAAGGGCCCCGTTGGTCTGGGGTCGGTACCGGAAGTGGTAAGCTGTTTTATGTGAAATAACCTCTCAAGATGTTCCATAAGCTTGCTCACGAAGCTCCCTCCTCTGTCAGTCAGGATGCTTCGAGGGGCACCATATTGGGAAAACAGGGAAGTGGTCACTACATGAGCTATAGTGGTGGTCTTGAGGTCAGGTATGGGAACTGCAATGCAGTATTTACTGAATTTATCCTGCATTGTCAGGATATGACGGTTCCCGTTCGGTGTAGTGGCAATTTACCCACTGTGTCGAAGGACACTTTTTCCAAGGGTTCTGCCGGGGTGTCAGTTATGAGCATAGGTTCCCGAGCCCTAGCTCGTACTAGCTTCTGCTCTAGACAGCTTCGACAATTGCGAATATAATCGCTAAGTTGATCTCGTAAACCTGGCCAAGTTTATCTCTCCCTAATGCGACGGTATGTTTTGGTCACAGCCTTGTGACCACCAATTAGACTACCGTGATATTCGGCTATGATTTTGGGTCTTAATTCGGGGGGAGGGACCTCTACCTTCCCGTGACAAAGAGTAATAGTGATGCTGCTGTCTTGGAAGAAGGTCATCAGTAATTCCGCCATTTTATTGTGGGACAACGATCGTAATGAATCTTCAGAATTGGCCATTCGGCAAGATGTTTGATTGTCCCGTTCTAAGGCGGTACGAAGGTGGGCTAGCCCTGTGGTTACGTCCTTCCAGTCAATATTGTCTACGTGTCGCTTTTTTATTATGACAGATTAGATGTAATGTCGACCGTGGGGAGTAACCACGACTTGCCCCTTCTTGGGCCTGCGTTTCCACAGGTCTTGAATATTGATGTAGAATTTTGGGTCCGCTTTCGCTTTGATCACCCGATTTTGACCTTGCTTCAATTGGTTTTTGGAGGGGTGTTTCAGTATTTGGGGAATCATCGATATACGGTAGGTCCACATCAATCAGGGAAGATGAGAATAGAGAGGGATTTGTTTGTGAGAGTTCGAATGTCTTTCCAGTCTGCAATTTTCGTGGGTTCCCATTTGTCGGTTTCGTCCAACGATGGGGGACCCTGGGATGGGTTCCTCTTCTTCAGGGGGGTCCTTAAATCGAACGGTACTTCTTCTCACCACACCGGAATTTTGTATGGGGGCAGAAGGTAGCTGTTCGGTCTGTTTAGCGGGGCTTAGAGTTTCTTTAGCAGAGGCTGCTGTGGCTATAGGTGGAGTGGGTTGTGTTAATTCGGGTTCTGAGTTCTCACCAGCTCTCTGGGAAACCTGTTTCTCATAGTTTTCCAAAAAGCTTTTCATCCTCTCCGCGAAAATGTCGTCATCGTATTCACCGCAGGGGTCGAGCAGCTCTAATTCCTTGAGTAAATCTTCATCCTGTTCTCCTTTGGAGACATATGTGCATGGCAGTTGTTTGCTTTCTTACATTCCTTCATGGTCCCAGCTCAGAGGTCCTCCTTGAACCTTGCCTTGGATGATGACGGCGGACGGCGCACTACATCGTCAATGTCCTCATCGTCCTCACTGCTGGCAATCCACAAGACGAAGTCCTTTTTGCCTCGGATTGTTACTGGTGATGAAAAATGGATCCGTTACGACAACCCGAAGCGCAAAGAATCATATGTGCAACCCGGCCAACTAGCCAAATCAACGGCAAAGTGGAATATCCATGGCGCGAAGGTAATGCTCTGTATTTGGTGGGATCAGAAGGGTGTGCTTTATTATGAGCTGCTAAAACCGGGTGAAACCATCAATGGAGAACGCTACCAAACACAATTAATCCGTTTGAAGAGAGCAATAGTTGAAAAACGCCCAGAATATACGACCAGATACGAGGCAATAATTTTCTATCATGACAACGCTCGGCCCCATGTTGCTATTCTGGTTAAGAACTATTTGGAAAACAGTGGATGGGAAATTTTACCCCACCCGCCTCATAGCCCAGACCTTGCCCCTTCGGACTAACATTTGTTCCGGTCGACGCAGAACGCCCTCACTGGAATACGGTTCACATCAGAACAGGGTATCAAAAATTGGCTTGATTCATTT
>CAKNWW010073637.1:0-18402 GCA_932074435.1 Andricus kollari
TAAAAAAAAAAATAAATTACTTTAAAAGTTGATGGTTCTGTGCAACGTTCAAGGTTAACTATCTTGGAGAGTATAAGGGCTGGGATGAGATAGGATTGTGGCAAGTGGTTGGTGGCAGAAGGGGCTGAAGGTTTGGAAAAGAAGTAGAGAAGACCAATGTCCCTAGTGGGGCTGCTGGCGTGACGTTATCTGAACTGGAGTAGAGCCAGTATACCAGTATTCAGGGATGTCGGTGACATTGACCGCGGAGCAAGGGGGTTGACGGTGGCGGGCCAGAAGAGCGCTTGCGCTCCCTCTCCCTTTCTCTTTCTCTATATCTCTTTCTCTTTCTTCCTGCTGTGCTCCCGGGTTTCTCGCATCAAGGGGCGAGGGGTAAAACAGTACACCCCCGGACTTGCATGGGGTAGAATCTATCTAACCCTCGGGGATCGGAGGCTCCATTTCGCGCGAAATACGTTCATCGACTCGGCGTATCCGCCTTCTCGCATTCACATATCCAACTAACATATCACCACTATCATAGTCATATTTCTTAATATCCTTTGCACATATTATTAGCAGCAGCATATGTCGAAAAATCGAACTTTCTTTTTCATCGTTTTTGTCTCAGTGCATCTCCAGTGAAAGTTTTCTTTGTTTCCAAACAAACAAGTTTTGGTGCTTCCGTTGTCTAACATTCTAACAAGTCGTTTTCGACGTTGAAAACTTGTGTTTCTGTCGGCAAAGAGAGGTCCTTGTGTTAGGAAGGTCAATATCAGCTAGTGGAGGTTTTATCCAGTCACATGTTGTTATTGTGGACATCATTGTGTAAGTTCTTTGCACGTATTTAGGAATGCATTTTTCAGCTTAGATAGATGAGTCAGTAGATCCCTATTTTCTTTGTTTTTTCTATGTTTCTTTGTTCATTCTATAATATCCTATTGTACACATTTTTGGTAGAAATTAGAATCTGAAGGCACACCAATTCAAGCCCTTACAGTTCTAAATTCAAATTTGAGTTTTACAAATTAAATAGATTTACAATTTTCAAGAATAGTGATGGTATATAAATGGAAAGTTTTGGAAAATAAATTCACAGAGCTAATACATGTTTTTGGTGCATAAAATGAACTAAGTTTAAGCTTCTACTAACTTTTTTTTATTTGCTTAAAGTTATCTATTTTTCTAAAAATTATCCCTATTTTCCCTATTTTTTCCTGCCATAAAGTTTCTGAGGCTTGAATTCTTAGTAAGTTTCTGTTTAACTCTTTGAATGGTTCTAGAATGGTAATTACTTTTATGAATTAAGCAATTGAGTTTTTTTTCTTTTGAAGTAAAAACGTTGAGCATGTATCATTTATACATATCAAGAAATTATATGTTTTATATTTCTACTATTCATGTATTCATATTTTCTGGTCGGTACATTTTTTGTTTTTCTTTTCTGCCTCGAAATATTAGAAGTTAGCTAGAAGTCAATCTAAACATAAAAAGAGTTTTTCATTTTTAAAGGCTATACTTTTATTTTGAGGTGTTAGTACTATATATTTTGCATTCTTCTTTCTGTGGTAAATATAAAACGTAGATTAAAAACCACTCCATATTTAAAGGAGATAGGCCTGTAGTTAGATGTTAACTCGTTAGCTTTTTATTTAATTTTATCAGTATCACTCATCAATCTGGTTCGAAGGACCAGTTTTTGAAAATAAATGGGATTTATTATAATGGAATGCTAAATAAAATCTTGATATACTCTCTGCCAATACAGAATATTATACATTAAGAAAAATTATATTCTGTGAAAAACTTCGTATATTCTTGAGAGTGCAGATTAAATTTCAATCCAACCACTAAGATGGTGGTTTTCCAGAAGGGTGGAGTAAAAGTGGGTATCAAATTGCAACATTCCCCTGAAAGTCAATCCAGTGATATTACTTTATAGAAACTTTACTACGGATTCCGAGAAGAAAGTACTTTCGAAAATGTATTAGGAAACGGCTGAAAATCTTTGTTATATTATTAAATTATTAAATATGTTTTATTGGCCTCGTTTTTAAAATTTATTTATATTAATTTAATTCCTCTTCAGTTTCTGTGGTTTATTTATTTTGAGTTACTCTTTACTATTTTCTCTTTATCAATATATTAGCGTGTTTTGTATGATTAATGTATTGCCAATGTACGTTGAATTGGTGGTATTACACTCAACTACGTTTACATTATTATTTTGGTGAATTGCGTGCATGCTTAATTTAAGCAAATATCTTTCTATTATTGCGTTAATATGATCATTTATAGCTGTTTATATATCCATTTGTTTTATGGATATAAATTGATTCATCTAATGGGTCAATCTACTGTTGCCTGAAAAAAGTTGCGACAGTATTCTTGTAAAAATTATTTGCAACAAAGTTATAAATAATTTAGTGAATGTTATGTCAGTAGACTGATACAATAGTTTAATGTTTTCTTCATTCGTGAAATCCCATTACTAGTTTGTACATACTAATTTTTAATTAATGAAAATTATTCTCGTATAATTCGCTTTTGGAGTTTTTTCCGGGGTAAAGGAAGCACTGCCAAACCTTGAAAGCCGAGAATAAATAGAAATAAACACCGACACTTTCGTGATTTATGGGCTTTAGTCACGAAAGCAAACGGCGAAAGTTTCCATGGTATAATCACGCACACGTGGTGTCCACAATAAGAACATCTTGTTTTGTGAATTTAATCTAATCACACCCCATACGCGAAAACGACGATTCAATTTCAAGTAATATGAAACTTAAATTTGAAATGTTGGAACTTGTTGCATGTTCCTATGAGAAACAGAGTGGAAATCAGATGGACACCGTACGATTGTCATACTGTACTTTTGACACGAGAAAAAGGCGAATTAAAAAATTTTTCACAACATAAATGTCGGCTGTTGTTAAAAGATTTTTCGGCAAGAGTTAATGAGAGATGTTTTTGAAAGTGCATCTTCGATTTCCGTATTACGTGTCTTGCTATTAAAAGTCGAACTTTGGTAAATTTGGTGCTGTCAAAAGTATGATTTTTGATCAAGCGTGCAAAGCAACGATGTCAAAAGCTTCAACGGCTGTGGCTTATTGAAACATGCATAGAAAAGTTTTGACAACAAATGTGCTTAAAAAATAAGTCATTACAATTTTTTTTTTAATCGCAACTCGAAAAAAAAATCAAAAAAACTACAATTTATTGGGGTGCCGGATGAAAAATTCTCGCGAAATAATTGCATATCTCCTTTTTTGCATCCGGAGTCTCAATTTTTTAAAATGATCTCTTCTTCTTTCAAATTAAAATGATATGAATCCGAGTTATTAAAACGAGAATGTACATTACACAAAGTGACAACAATTATAGGAAAATAGCGTATATGTATTTTAAAAATCATGCTCGTAATTATTTACGACTGTTGAAAAAAATAAAAGCTTTAAGGACTGAAAACTATAAATGATTTGCTATGCGATTACATATTGTGTTCATCTCGAGTAACTGTATAGTTCTTAAAACAGATTCTAAATACATATAACTCTGAAGTGATATTATTTACATTTTTATAAAATTATTACCACAGATATCACTTTGCAATCAGAAGATTATGAAACATATCAAGGTGGAGAAACCAATATATTAAGTGTTGTTATCTGAACCTATTTTTACACTCCGTTTTAAACATATGTACCTTAAACAGCTAGTATACGAGTTTTAGCGAGCGGATTTCTGAAAAATCATCGATTGCCCTCTACGAAATTCTAAGTGTCAGTTTTATCCACCTAAAAAGAAAATGTGGCCCCTTTTTGGCGCTTTTGAAATCATCTTGATGCTTTTCTTCAATTATATTGGTAAGTATAATTTAACAATAATATTATTATTATTTTAATACGTGGCAAATGTCGATTCTATGTCAACGTTTAGACTATTTCTATCAAATATCAAGAGTTTTGTGTATCAGACGATTCTTTTCATAAAAGGTAGTGTTTTCTTGTCAGCTTTTAGTGTTAGATATTTTATATAAAGTTTCATTTCCTAGAATTTCCATAAATCGTCTCCTCTTAATGAGAAAGTAGTGATACGTCGTGTCTGGCTTTAAAAAACGTAACTCGTGCCCTCTATTGTAAGTAAATTGAAGTTTTTATATATGTTAAAGGCAAAGTATATAATCCAGGCATTATATATAATATCTGGCCATTTCAGGCAAAGTATGTAATCGAATACTTATTATATACATTGCCTAGGAATTCTATATAATCCCTAAGCATTATATACAATGCACCGCACGAGATGGGTATAGTATATAATCTAGATTTTGAATATAACGATGCAGTTAAAGATGGGTATGATAAATTGAGTAAAACTTATAGAATTCAACACACGTTTACTTGCTATTTATTACAACATGGCATACTGGGATGATATTTTGATTGACACTGAACTTTATTTTTTACGCAAAAACAGTGAACACTTATTGGTTTCACCCTTTCTTTAGCAGGAACATTAAAAAACCCTTTTCTGGATGAAAAATCTTGAATAGTATCATGCATTTTTTAATAACAATTGTTTACCTCGGGTTTGTATGACAGCTTCGAGTTTAATTACATACCAATTTGAAACTAATTTATATTGAATTGTAAATTTAATTAAATTGTCATTGGAATAATACATATTTATTATCTGTATTTGGTCTGACATTACTTACAATACCTGGGCAATTTGTGAAATGAGCAATGCCATGTCAGATCATGAAGGTTTAACTCGAGTTTTAACACGGATTTCCCACATGAAAAAAAAGAAATTTTTGTACATTTTAGTCAGGTTCATTAATATTACTTAAATCGAGTTTAAATTCAACCTTTTTCTTCACAATTAGCCATAAAATACGAATCAAAACTGATTTTTTAAATATCACCCCCATGAGTATATTTTGAAGCGTCCCAAAAAATCTTATACATAAGTAAAAAATGTTGTAATACTACTTCCTATTGATAATCAGATGTTTAAATGCATTGTTTAAAGAATTTATTATTGTTTTTAGCACATTTTCTCTAACACAGAGTTAGAAAGTCGCGGATTTTTCCCAAGTTTTCAATTTATTGTCAACTTTTCAGTTAGGGCCAACCAATAATGAATTAGATTTAACATAAATAATTGTTTAAACAATTTATTATTATTTATCACAATATTCTTTCAGAATAATGCTAGAAAGTTCAATTTTTTTCAAAAATTTTTCATTTTGTATCTCAGTTTAAATTAGTGTGAGGTAATACTGAATGCAATTTAACAAACTTAATTGTTTAAACGAATTATTATTGTTTATAACTATCTTCTTTATTAATGCTTGATAGTTGCGGTTTTTCTGAAATTTTTTAATTTTTTCACTCTCCACTCCATTTACATTAATTATTACCTCACTCTAAGTACAAAGCGGACTATCAGTTAAAAATTTCTAAAAAAAACCAACGTCCAGCAAGAATTTGGGAGAAGATTATTATAAACAATAATATTTTGTTTAAAGCATTAGGTTTGTCGAATTGCATTCATTATTAACTCACACTATAGTTGAAAAGTGGACGAAATTAAATATTATTAAAAACAATACTTAATTGTTTAAAGAATTATTTTCGTCAACTTGTATTAAGAATTAACTAACTTTAATTGAAAAGTTGAAAATAAGTTGAAAAATCCAGAAAACCGCGTCTTCTGAATTCTATTCTCAGTGAAAATTCTTAAAAACAGTAATAAATTGCTTAAATTATTCGTACAAACATCTAATTATCAATAGAAAGTAGTATTTTATGTACTATAAACAATTTGTATTTTTAAAAAACCGCAAAAAGAATCATTATTAGCGCCAAAAACTCGCCAAACCTAATTTTTCACTTATGGGATTTTTTGGGACCCTATAAAATAGACGTCTGGGGTTGATATTTAAAAAATAAGTTTTTATTCGTATTCGAAAAAATGAAAATTGAAAAAAATTCCAATGCATTGTTAATTATTTCTCGAAAACTAAGGGAGATCCCATTTTTTATATTTCCAGGGCTTTTAAAGCACATTGTAAACTATCTTTTAACAAAATTAAAAATTTGTTCAAAAAGTATTTTTGTAAAAACTGCGTCTTATTATGAATAATTAAAAAAACATTTTAATACCTTGAAAATCACCAAAGTAATAAAAGTTTAAGAAAGGAGACATTTTTCAAATGAATATTTATTACACACTTTGCCTGGTCTCTTCTGGGCATTATGTAAAATGCCTATAGGCAGTCTGTACAATAGAGAGTATTACGTATTTTGCCTGGACTCTTTGCTGACAGTCATGATGAATCTCTACTTTTTCATATAGGAGTAGTCGAAATGACCGATCACGAGCTATTTTATTCATTAACATTGCGAGTTCATAAATCTCTTTTTTTTTTGACAGAAATATCATCAGGTATGATGAACTTCCAACAGACACAGCCAAAGATGATGAGACTTACACCGAATGGCCACGTTGCATTTTTTAATGAGCACACTAAACGTTACGAAGAGGCCTCTGGAGATAAAAATGTCGACCAACTTACGAATCATCAAGATAAACATAATTTCCAACAAAATCATCATAATTCCCTAGATAATAATCGACCAATAATGCTCCATGGGACTCAAGTGCTCGAAGGGAAGCCTGTTATTAATCCAAACCACAATATTCCTGAATCTTCAATATTCCATGGTTATCCTATATTAAGGCCTGTTAATGGAAATTCAAACCATGATAATCATCTACCCACTATTCCCCAAAGTCCACTAGCGTATGAGGCTTACCATTCTCATCCACAAAAATTTTCTGGCCAACATCCTGATCTTCTTCTACATTCACCAGCGAATGCAGCTTACCATGAGTCTCAACAATTTCATAACCAACCTCCTCATCCTCCACATTATTAAGGTCATAATGGAGCTTCTGGATCTTACTATCAAAACTAGTACTTTCAGTTCCTATTGTACACATTTATGTTTTCAAATTATGTTTTTTATATGATATATTTTGAAATACAGACATTATTTACTGACAATATAGTATTTATTTACTTTTCAATCTACTTCCTTATTATAATATAGCAGAGGTGATGCAAAATTTATGATGCACTTTTTTCAGTCCTCATTTCATCGTAATTGGTGTACTTCTAAATTTAATTTGGTAAAATTTTGATTATTCAATTGATCAAACATATTTTTACTACAAAATAAATCATTATCTGCTTATAATTGGTAAATTCTGTAAACTCTGCAGAAAACTCAGTAAGGTTGACAGAAAAGCTATCCTATTCCTATTTAACTGAAAATCCTCTAAGTTTAATAGAATTTTTTTTGCGTGAAAGCAGGGTTGTTTGATTTGAAGAATTTCAAAATTTATATTACGGACTAAGTTTTTAGAAATAGTAAATAAGAAAAGAGATGAAGTACTCACTAGTGTAGGTTTTACTCGTTTCTATAGATTTGAGGTCGATATGCAAAGAGGAAACCTCAATGACCATTGATACTTGCCCAAAGAGGAAACCACAGCAGCGCACGTAGCGCTGCACATCATCGATTGGGCTGTAGAGTTACAGTTGTTACACCAACACTCTCGTTATTTCGTACTTTTCGTTTAACGCTCGGACAGTCGAGCTTGTTTAATTTAAATTTTGCGCAAGGTTCATCACTACGTTAATAACGGATCAATTATAAATGTCGATAAGTAAGCCACTCACAGTTAACGGAAAATATGCTGAGAGATACAGGTTTTTTTTCGGCGGGTAAATATTACGTATTTTCTGCAGTCGATGCACATACATTAGTTAATATTTGCTTTGCAATTATATTTACAGTCAGAGACTTTTAAATCATAATTTTGATAGATCATTTTTCATTCATCTTTTTATGCTTTTAGCGTCAAATAGTATATCTGTAGACACTTCCAATATATTAAAAGCTTCCAATAAAGTTTACATTTTTGTATATGTTTCAAATTGAACGTTTTTCTGTGCTGAATAATTTATATTCAAAGTCATTCATTTTTAAATGCTTTGATTCAAAAAATTTGAGGATTTGAGAACAAATTAAATATTTGAAATAGTTCCAGGGTGTCTAGCGACCTGGAAAGCCTTGGCAACCTGGAAATTCTTGAATTTTTCATGATAAACTTGAATGTTAATTATTTTGTTATCCTCTACATATAAAAAGCGTAAATAGAAGATTAAGTCCTATATAATTTTTTCGTATAATAATTTTAATGAACTTAAAAATCATTTGACGTCGCATGCAATCCTGTAATCTAATTCTGTAATTTACTCTTTACGTTTGAATTAGTTAAAATGTATAGAGTACCTCTCGAATTTTATCTGTTATACATCGTATAACTCTGAAAATAGGATGTTAGTTGTGATTTCATTTTCAGTCTAGGTATTGATATGGCTTTAAATTGGTGATTATATAACTCGATATTCTATTTTAATATTTCCCAATTGCCTAGACAGTTAGATTTCGTAATTTAAGAACCCGTACTTGAGATTAGAATATTTCGTTGATTCATTGCAAACGACCGTTGCGCAATTTGCAATTTACTTCCAGCGTCGTGCACTTTGATGTGCAAAAGCCATGCAAATACCGTTCCATAGAGCTTAAAAGTTAATTTCAAATTGACTCTGCAACGATAGAACGCGAGTATAACAAGCCGCTGAAACTTTCTAAGTTGATTCAGAAACGAGTGAAACTGTTTTGCTGATTCGATAGTTAAACAAAGCCTTTGAAAGAATACTTATTACTTGTTTTGGTCACTGTCAATTATATTGTTCGAACCGCCCAGATGAATCACACCTCGTGATTCACAATCACAATGTAACTTTAAATGTAGTGATCACTTATTTTCAACATTCTGATCCGGCTTCGGATCAGAAATGATACCTTTGAATTTAGCGTGATCACTCTGAATCTGAAGGTAGCAATTCGATCTGCAACAGAATGATCCAAGAATGTAACAGTGCTTTCTTTCTTTATATTATGCAAATAAAAAATGATTTAGATGAGGGCATCTAAAAATAATTCGGCTTCTTGTTGCTGTCATTTTTTGATTATGCACCATAGATATGAGATTGGCTCAGGTATTTAAAAAAATAGTAATATCCATGATAAATGTCACCTTAAAATTGGCTGATACTCTCTATGCAAAAAACAATTGAACCAAAAGAGGGAAATGATTTTAGTTTTTTCATCTTTACATTGAAACTTCATGTTGTTTAAAATGGCAGGCCATACATTTTGTTTTTGAATTCAGAGTGACATCCATTACTATAATTATTTGCCTTTTAAATATTGTTTACCGTGTAGGATGCAGCACTTATTTGTTCAGATTTAAAAGAGCTCTATTATCTCTGCCAGTGTGTGACTGCGTTCATTAATCGTGAAAGGGGGTTAAATTGACTATAGTGAACGTTCTCAGTGGATGGGACATCGATATTGCCTACACACGAGACACGTCTCGTGATTACAGATGGAGGGATTTCCTAGCCTGTCCATTGTCGGAAGCAGTATACCCCCGCATGTTTGAACCATATGATCCACCACACGAGCACACCAATCCAAATGTGCTCAATGCTTTGTGTTGTTATGTGATAGCGTGCGTGCGTAATCTCGTGCATTCCTGGTGACGTAGACAAGCGATTGTGATAATATCTTTACGCGTGTCGACAACATTAGCAAGAATGTTATCATTACACTACCGGGCAGAATTGTGCGTCTCCTTACGAAAATCGAATTAAAAACAAGCTTGTCTCAGAAAGCGACTGAATCTTCGAAAAATTAAGTTAACATTTTTTTTAAACCCGTCAGAAAGCCTTTTAAATTCTGCGTTGATTCAGCCCTACTTGAAGTATTTTTGATAAATAGAGGCCGAGATTGGATGTGAGAAACACCCACCTATTTTCCATTTTTGACCAATTTTCGATTCTCAAACTCTACTCTCTACATGCTTTAGGAAAATGAATGGATCATATTGAAAATTTGTTAAATTACATTCTAAACTCGCATCTTTAAAATGGGACCAAGAGCATAATAAAATATTTACTAGTTCTCGAATTATTATTAAGAAAATGTAGAAGCGTACCAAGACGAAATCGGTCGGTCGAGCAGTGACCGCAGTAAATATTTTATGTTCTTGGTCTAATTTTAAAGAGGAGATTTTAGACATTAATTTAGCGTAATTCCAATAAATTCCATTCATTCCTTAAAGCATTCATTCCATTCATTCCTATTTATTAAAAATACTTCAAGTAGGACTGGATTGACGCTGTTTAATAAGCCTTCTTAAAGTTTATAAAATTTTTACAACTTAATTTTTCGCAGTTAGTCACTTTTTAACCGGCAGTGTACTTGAGAATGTTATCATCCTGGATAATTGTGTAGAGGAGGAAATTCGATTTACTATAAAGCGAGGGGTTAACACCTACTGAATTCAGGAATTCAGATATTTCTGAATTGTTTTGAATAATTTGAATTCTTGCATTCCGGTAGGGGAGACTGGGGCGTGTTGGGACACGTTAATTTTGTCGTTAAACTACTTGCTATTTTCAGTAAAATAGTACAACGTAAAGTATTATTTATAAATTCTGAGAACCTTTAGGTTTCGATTTCGTAAAGAATCAAAGGCGTTAAAATAATTAGTTACAAATAACACATACAAATTAAAATGGCGTGCCCATGTCCCGTTTCGCCCCGGTCATGTGGCGGAACGGGACACGTAATGGGGTGAGATGGGACACTTGAATTATTTATTATTTTTCAACTTGAAAAGTATTTTTTTGTATTGTTTTTTATGCAGTAATGTTTTAAATTTTCCTATATATAAATCGTTATCAACACTGCATTAAAAAAAAAGAACGTAACATTTATTTTATTTCACGACGTAGCAATAGCAATTAGTGTTGAAACAATACTTTAATGTAAATATTTATTTGAACCAGAAGTAAGTATGAAATATGATGTGAAAATATTTCTGAAAATTATTTTACCAATAAAGGTATATTTAGCTATGTCTTGTATTCATTTAGTATACAATTTATTCAGGTTATAAAAGCCTCCCAAATTTTTTACATATTTTGATATTCTGCTCCATCCATGAGAGATAATTTATAGGAATTTCTGAACTCCAGAGAGATTTAAAAAAAATTCCCCTATACGAAGATAATAAAATGAATAAAATATGAATATTTTCAAACAAATTTTGCGGGCACGTGCAAAATAAATATTCAGGAAGATAAACACTTTTGTGGCGAAAAAAGGCGACTGAAATTTATACCAATTTCAACAAATTTCTAATCTTTGTATTTCAATCAAAATTAAAACTTCATAAATCTTGATCTTTGAATTTCTAATCCATAATTAAGCTTCACAATAAGCGTTATAAAAAAATAGTTTTATATTTTTACTAATTAATTTCCATTTAAATTTATTTTAAAATAACGGAATCCACCTCTATTACTTACTATACTTACTTGATTATATCCTCGTATTATTTAAAATTTCTTTTCTCTTTCTTTTTTGAGATCTGCCATGTAGAAACTTTATCGTGCTCAAAATGTATGCAAACAAATGAGAAGACTTTACCACTTAAAATGGCGAAATCCCGAATTAAATCAACATTGGAAAATTTTTAAAAATCTTGTAAAATTTCAATATTCTTAGTTTTTTAAAGACGAAATCTCGTTTGTATAAACCTCAAATTTTTTAACCCTCTTTAACTTCTGACCTAATAAGGAAAACATCTTGTGAGTTTTATGCGGGTTATATAACTTTTGTGGTCAGGAGAATTTTTTTCTCATGAAAACGAATTTTCTCATTTTTCTCGCAAATAACGACAGATGCGAAGTAAATTTGAGATAAAAGTTTGCACAGCTAAAAAAGTTACATGAAAAGTATCTCTTGCTCTTTTGCGATAACCGTTCACCGTTTACGAGAAAAATTCAAAAATAATATTTTTATGAAAAAAATCCTCCCGGCCTCAAGAACGGTTTAGTCCGCATAAAACTGATAGGATGCCTTTATTCTATGAGCAGAAACTTTTTTAAAATATTGAGAAGAATAAAAAGGTGGGGTTTACCGCAGAAAATATTATTTTGATGTTTTCAAATTAGAAGAAATTTGAAGGAGGTTATTGCCTAATTGTCTCTAAAACAACAAATTTTGTCCCCGAAAGATTCTGCATATTCAAGTATAGAATCTGCATGATTTAAATTGGATTCGGTCTTTTAAAATGTAAGAAAATTTGATTTTGTGCGAGAAAAACTGACGTCCATAAAGCACATGGACAGTTTTTCTTTTTTTTAAATAAATGCGAAAATAAAACTGCCGTGAAGTTGAAAAGGACGCAACGAGCGCTCTGCGCGCGGCACGCTTCGCTCGCAAGTTTGAGCGCGTCTAGGGCGCGCGTCTGTCGGTTCTCACGCTTCGCGCTTAATAATATATTTATATCGCGCTTCGTCTTTGTACTTCCCCCACATTTGTGCAAATGTGCATAGACCTTTTAAAATCAAAGATCAAAGCATTGACAACTGTAATTTGCTGATTGTGAATTCTCTTTTGTAAAAGCCCCTTCAGTTTTAAAGAAGACATCCTCATCACGTATTTCGTGCTTCGCACTCGATTTTGTCCAAAATGCGAACTTTTCTACATTATGTTCAACATTATTATATCAAATGTAGGGGAGACCAGCCTACAGTAGATAATGATCCTACAGTAGATAATTATTAATTTAAAATACTAATGTATGTAAAATAATTAATTTTATGCCATTAATAATTAAGAGACGATGCGTTTTAATATATTAAAATTATAATTGATTATTTCACTTATCTTTGTGCTTATAATTAATGATAATCTATTGTAGGATCATTATCTACTATAGGGTTGTCTCCCCTATATTACATTTATTTGTGTACCTCGGCCTGGGATTGCTTATTCAGATATTGCAAAATAAAGTACAAATTTAATTTACCATGATTACTTTAATATTTGTTCCTTATCTCGTAATAATTTTTAATCTCAGCTACCCTGAAAAATGTCTCATTTCAATAAATGTATACTATTACAATTCATTATATGCATTGGCATTGAAACAGACGTATTTTTATTGCCTTGTTTTTATAATTATTTTGACAGGATGCATAGATTTTTAATAATAAAAACCAGACAATGAAAGCCTGTTTCAATATCAGTGCATGTTATGAATTATAATAATATACATTTATTAGAATGATACATTTTTTAAGGTAGCTTCGAAAAAAGATTAGTGCCAAATAAGGAACAAATATTAAAGTAACCATGAGAAATAAAATTTGTTTTGATTATTTAACATAATAGAGCTAAACATTAAGTAGAAAAGTTTGCGTTTTGGACAACTTTAATCGAGGGAGAAGTACGAGATATGAGATGAGAATGTTTTTGTTAAAGCCAAAAGAGCTTTAACAAAAAAGAATTCGCAATCACCAAATTACAGTTGCTGATGGTTTTTTGTCCAAAAATTTAATTTTTTTTATCTTGTTTCGTACCTTGCATAGTTTGACCGCAAAATGGAATTTGCCATTTTTCATTATTTGTTGTGCAATAAAAATTTGAATTTAAATTTTTCAATAACATTCAAAAAGTTGTTATGATTATCTTTTATAGGGCTTTCAAAAAGCAACGCTTTTCTTTCCTGGATTTTTTTCATATCGTGCGTTGTTTGGCTTAAAATTTGCATTTTCGTTTGATTTTTTAATTTTTAAATGCTATAACTCTGATAATTTTCTTTTTATCGAAAAAAGTTTCAAGGATTTTTTCGACTTTTTTTCATTTTAATGATGTACTATAAATAGCCGTACATAGAATTTTTAATTCTTAAAAAAAGTTCTCAAAATTTTTGAAAATGCTCTAACTTTTTGAATTTTCATCCAAAATAGCTGGCTAAGGAACTCGCCCTTATTTTTTAGGCCCTTAAATGCTGTGCCAAAGGGCAATTTAATCGCATGATTTCTTCGAAAGTTACGACGACAGACAGACACCGGAGTAAAAACCCTTTTTTGTCAATCAGTGAGTCCGAAAACGTCGAGATTAGATGAAATCCGCGAAACTCAACTTTCACATTAAACCAATACCTTCTCATTGAGATGAGAATGTAAAAAATAAAAACTGTCCATGTGGCTTATGGGCGCTCCCTTAGAGTTTTTGGAAAAACTCTAAAAATTAGGAATTTTTTAAACTTATTTTAGACCCGCGGAACCTCAGCATAGTGGTCAGATTTTGCACAGGCTATAAGGGACGCAAAATAAAAGTTTTCAGTGCTAGGCTGTTTTTTATTAAATTTTTTTTCGACCTACCATATTAACTAGGAGGGGAATCTTACCTTTAGTTCAAAAAGAATTGTTTCAAATTTGAACGTTTTCAGGAAACCAGAAAAATTCTTTTCTTTCTGGGGAGGTTTACAAGTTTAAAAAGTTATAAAGTTGGATTCTAAAAAAATACAATTTCCAGTCGTCAAAATAGGTTTTAAGGAACGGGAAAGTCGATTATATATTGCCCTAGGCTGCAGGAAAATTTCTTTTAAATCCCAAGAGTTTGAAGCTGGATATCTCCAGGACATAGTGAATATGCTCGGAAAATAACTGAGATTAAACTAAAAAGGCTACTGTTGGAGTAACTTCTGTAGTAACATAGTTATAATTTGTAACTTACTATACGTTTCAATTTTTAAAATCTTGTTTATGTATACCCTATACAAAAGTAATTTTGGAAGATTTCAGATAAAAAATGAAACTTTGGGATTTAATGGCTGAGGAAAGTGGATTATTTTGAGTCAATTTTGCTGGGAATATTGCTTCATCACTGCATTATTATTTAGCAGTTAGAAGAAATTGATCGAATTTTCAAGTCCCACAGTGGTTTGGAATATATCGAGGACTTTGCTGATGTTGATAATAATTTCTCGGGGGATCTGTTATATATGTTCATTATGCCTTTACTGGCATCTCGAACATTGCTAGGACAGGTTGTGTTCGTGTTCGAATCTCGTATGCATGAGTAATGCAAAATTAATTAAAGGGAGTAAATTGCAATAATCTCGACATACCAAAATTAATTCTAAAGTATTCTTGGTCCGTTCGCAATTTTTCAAACAGAAGTATAATTTCCAAGGGCTAGAGAAATGGGAAGCTATTACGCATCGTTGTCTCGAAATTTAGTTTCGCTATTTCGACGCGAAATTCATTCCTACCTAAATAATCACTTCGAAGTCCCGTATTTTAATTTAACATAATTTATCATTGGGTTCAAAAATATGTGCAATGTTTAAATATCGCTAAAGAATATTGCTGCGTATTATATTATTCGTCAATATTTTATTTAGAGATTCTCTCATGTTTATCAAGCATGCACGGTTACACAGAATTCTATCGTCCCCTGTCATCCAAGCGTGGAATCGGTTCACTGAGAAGTTCATTAAGCCAAGTAGAATTTTACGATGTTCCAATCGCACCCGAATCAATACAAGTAAGAAAAAAATCAAATACGTAAATAAAAAATTGTTACCATTTTGCGTATGCTAGAAATAGAGAATTGGAAGAAGCATAAGAAAGAGCTCAAATTCGTGGCAAGCTTGATTGGGATTTGATAGTCTTGAAAGCACCAAGGGTAATTTAGATGTGCAAATTTTCTGTGCAATGCTAGTTTGCTGGAAAATGGGGTAAATGCAAATGCAGAAAGAGAGGCTAGGTGAAAAGGTTGGAAATGGTAGAAACACGAACTAGGCGGGTGCCCTTGCATGCTGATGCTGGATTTGCCTTGTTCTTGGTCCATCTGCCCTGGAATCGTTTATTTCACTTTTTATTTTACATTTTAGTTAGCGAAGATAGATGGTCACGCAAAAAGCGACTCGCCAAATAAACATGAACATTTTCTTTTGTTTTCCATATAGCTATTCCACGTTGATATTATTTATGCCTTTATATTGCGTAAATTGTAGGCCTGCTATATTTTACTAATTGCATAGCGAAATATTTTAATAAGTGCTTTTGAAATATTTTTGGAGGATTCTGGGAGTGTAGGAAAATCTTGATGATTACTGTGTGTTCACTCACGTGTACTTGACGCAACCAAACACGGTAGAGGCAAGTTCTTTCAATCCTTTCATAAATACCACCAACGCATCCTCGCGTTGCTTTTGTGTTTCCCTCCAAACACTTCTTTTTGTTCTTCAATCTTGCATTCGGGGGTGTTTACCCTCTGCAATTTGCTTTCTTTTTTCTCAAATACGAACGTGGCCACTGTCACTACTGACTAGGGTCGACCCTTTGGCGCAAATATTACAATTTCTTTTGAATCACGATCTGCTTACTTTAATTTAATGTATACTCGTAATATAAAAGAAAAAATTACTGAAATTTTATCGTTTCTTATAAATGTTTTAATTATTGATTAAAGTTATTCAATATTATTATTGATAAGAGAGAATCTTTATTGTGTGTTCGAATAGCTTTCATAATTGCATAATTCACAAAAAAGTTTATCGACGTTACAAAACTTTTGTATTATCTGATAAGTTCAAAAAAGTTATACCTGTAGTATATTGTATGGGCAAAATGAAAATATTGAATCCCTTGCAATTTACACCAACTAAATTTTCAAAACCAGAAGTCAAGATCCCAGCATTATAAAGAAATGTCCCAGAACTCCTCAGAGAATTCTGTAAGATTCATTTAGCAGAATTCCAGTGCCATTTCTAGGTACCGCAGACTCGGAGATCCCTTGGGTAATAAAAAATGTACCATGGTTGGTAAGAACGGTTCACGTAAACACGAAATCACCTATGTGAGGTGCATTGCAGGTTCGAGTTTACTAATAAATGTCAGTAACGTTTGCCTTCCCCAATTCACTTGAAATCTTTAAAGTAAAATAAATCACAACTTCCTTAACTTTTTAACCGAATGCGCACTGAAAAAGAAATTGACATTCAGGTATTTTTTATATTCGCAAGATTTGGACTTTTCTTCCTAATATGATTTGACATTGTTAAATTGAGAATGACTTAAAGCCGGGTACTTAATTTCAGATTTCCTTGAAGCGTTAAAAATTCAATAACTTTACATTTAAAAACTATATAAATATATTAATAAATAAATATATAAATATAACTATATATGATATTTTTTATTTGAAATTTAACAATTTCAAATTCGAATTTTCAATTAAATCATTTATATTTTTGAGTCTTAAAAAATAATTAAAAATCTGATGCTCTGAATATTGAAAAATAAACAAACGTCAAAAGTATATAACTAAAAAATTCAAAGTAGGTAATTGCCTAGAATAGTGGCTTTTCCGCAGAACTTTTTTTTTACTAAAAACTGTCAAATTTTAAGGTTACTATGAAATTAAAAATATTTACAATTATGTTTAACTCCTTTGTTTCCTTATTGTTAAAAGTGGTTTGATTTAGTATAAAAACAAAAAAAGAGTGCAGGATTTTACAAAAATGTATTACTCATATTTATATTTACCCAACAGTTTAAGCCGAAAACTCGAAAATCCGAACTGGGCCGAAAACCCGAATTCATTTTACACCTCACTAATGGAAACTATCAAAAATTAGTTAATGGCAATGCGGTACCTGATTTGATCCAATAAAAATAATTAGACAAAAAATATGTGAAATTACAATAGAGGGAGGGGTGTGTTTCGGAAAACACCCTACCTTTTCCAGTGCCCCTCCCCCTATCATATTTTTATATATCTACATTCGTGACAATAATTTCAAAATTAGACAGTTTCTGGTAAAAATATTTGAAAGCAATGCATTTTTTGTAACTCCTACGCCTAATTTTTCATTATGGTTCCAAAATAAAAGTTAAAAAAGAAAAAAACCGAAGAGAAAAACTCGAAATCCGGAAAAGTCGCGATTCTATACCATTACCTTGACGCATTCGAAAAAGAATTTTTACTTATTAGCATCATAAGAATTTGCATTATGCTCTGAAAGTCTTTGATTGCATGTACAATTATCAATATAAAATGTCAAACTGTGAGGAGAAGAAAGTTTCAATATTTCATAATCTTATTCAAAATGTAGAAAAAACATAAAGATATTTTTAAAAATTTGCAAAAAGTATAATTAACAAAAATATTCTTCTGATGATATTCTTTCATGTTTTTCGCTGTGTCCAAATTTGGTGAATTACTGTTTTTTAGTTTTTAATAAAATGATGGGAAGGATGAAATGTTTGGATTTTGGAAGATAATTTATTTCTCACTGTACATTCTCATTTGCACATTTTTCATCAAAATAAAAATTTTTCTTAGCCGGTTTCTGCTTTCTAATCAAAGTATCACTGAATTGACTTGTAATTGACAATTCCCG